>JBAMAV010001068.1:600000-907870 GCA_037043315.1 Amiota communis | reverse complement strand
TTACTACAAAAGGTAAGACAGCATTTGATGGTACAACATGACCATATATATGCTCCCTCAAACGTTCCGGCGGCAATGCACGGAATAGTTGTGTTTTCAGATCTTGTGTGGGTTGCATTGTGCCACCGGCAATAATAATCTGCAATATCGCCAACATTAGTTTAATATCAATCAAATTTGAAGTTAGAAACTGGTAGATCAATCACTTACCGCACGTGCTTGGCGAACTATATCTGAGAATTGTTCATTCGGATTGAGTAGAAAGTATTTGAATTTTGATTGTGCTGCCTCTGCATGGCATGTAATTATCACACGACCATCTTCACCAGGATTGGTTAGAGCATCCAGGAATGCTAATAGGGGACGTATGGGTGAAAGTGTTTGTTGCAAGTTTCTTGATGGCTTCTGTATATCCTCCGATGATGTTGTTTTATTTTCTTTTGCAGACAATTTTCTTTTGCGACTTGATGGTGATAGTGACTTGAGTTGGCTTTGCTTATGCTCTTGTTCTAAACGCTTTAATATGCTCACTGCTGTAGCTTTTTGGCCAACATCATCATCATTTGGTACTCTGTTTTCATTTGCCGTTGCCTTTAACTCACTTTGATTTTGTTGCAAAGTGAAGCCATGAAGTTTTTGGGCAAAACGTGACTCTGAGCAGAATTGCAAGATCTCGTATAAATTAATATTATTCAAATCATTCTCTGACATCAATTTATAAGCATGGGTTACGATTTGAAATTGAGGCTGCGCTTTCCTACTGTATTTCAATTGGTTACTTAAACGCTTTATAACGTAAAGTAACTTATTTATTTTCAGCAAATTCGAACACTTGAATTTCATATTATAACGCATTTTATAAGCCGTAATCTGTTGGTGAGCAAGCAGCAGCTGCTGCAATGTCAACTCACAACTGTGGATTTGTGTAATTGAGTCAATCAAATTGTGCGCTTCATCAATAATAATGACTGCACCGCGTATATCGATGCCATTTTGTGAACGCGTCTGATTATGAAACAACATCTGATATGGCAAAAGTATAAGCTGAGCATTCGGTTGAGCTTGACGAGCAGCGTAATAGGGACATGCCTGCATTCCCTTGCCCACTTTCACCAGATCTTCTATGTCACAGAGTTCAGTAAGAGCCACATCGCTTAAATTTTGTAAAGCTTCTTGACTTTTATACGAACATTTATGAAGTTGGACTTGTTGCACTTTTTCTTCTAGCTCAGCTAAGCGTGGTTTCTTGCAAGCAGCAGGTCCATGTGCAGAGCTGCAGCTCCTTTTGGAATTTGCCATATCAAGACAACGTTCGTTCATCAATGATACATTTGGCAAGCGACGCACTTGTTCGTTAATGCACAATTGCTGTCGTGAAGCCAACGCAATGCAACGCACTCGATCTTTGAATTTGGTTTTGCGAAGCTCACTGAAAATCTGTGAAAGCTGTGAATGAGTGCGACTGCAAAAGAATATTTTAACATCTCGATAGCGTTCTGCTTTTGATACACTGCTGTCATCTGGGAAAGACGAAGAAGAAATTTCTTCAGTTTCCAATTCAGAATCACTGACATCATCAACCCAATTATCACCCACAGACAGAGACATTTCACACCCATCTCCCATTGGCATTTCAACTATGTTTTCCTTCTTCTGCTGTTTACGTGTTTGCTCCTTATGTTGGGCACGTCGCTTTTTAACCGTCATCAGTTCATCCTCATATTCTTCTACTAATTTATTCAAGCCACGCAATTCATCCATTTCATTACGATTCGAATTTAGAATACTTTGTTTGTGCATCCAATCCGTGTCGTCAATTTCCTGCTCCATTTTCAATAACTTATGCTGCAACTGCATAATGCGTTCCTTTAATTCATTGCGCACGAGTGCCTCATGATTTTCCAGCCATGTTAGTGCGGCACATGTCAGCGTCAGGGATTTCCCTGTACCCTATTTAATACACCACAGTATTATCATCATATCATTCATTCATTAATTAACTCAATATACATATATATAGTAATAAATACTTACAGTTGGACTCTCAAAAATACCAATTTGCTTTTGTTCCAATACTGAAAAAACATCTTGCATCAATTGCTGTTGTATGTCATATGGATCGTAAGGGAAACTGAAATCTGTTGGCGAATTTAACTGCTTATGAGGTGAATACATCATTCACAAAACTATTTATCTATCGTTGGCAAATAATTAACAAAATAACACAATGAGCAAAAATTGTTGATATACAATAAGTAACAAAATACAAAAAAATGCGCCAAGAGAGAGTATAGTGTCAGAGTGACCAAGTTCAATTAAACTGAGAATATTTAAAAATGTACTTAATCTATTATGAGCGAGCGAAGAGAGACGAGACGGTCACACTAAACACGACTTCTACGATTACAACAATTTATAAAGTAATGTAATGATAATTACTTCAAATAAAAGCAATAATATTCAAATATTTGGAAGGCGCGCGTTTCGAAGTCATCTTCTTCTTCATAATGTGCAGAGAGCAAGTGAATTCGTGCTCAAAAAGTTATCGCTCCACTCAAAAAGTTATCGAAGTTAAGATTCCACTCAAAAACAATAATCGAAATTAAGGTTCCACTCGAACGTCTCATGTTAAATAACCACAAAACAAAAACAAATGTTCATTATGAGTTGGCTGCAACTATTACATGCTGTTGATATTCAATTTTATTGTGTGCTCATGTTACTTCTGATGACAAATCCAAATTTGAAAATTGCTGGCCGCACAATGGTATAATTTTAGAAGCATTGCAAACGTTATAAGCTGTTTACAACTGACTATGAAAATGACTGTGTTCGATTTATTGTTAAACTTAGGTTGATGTGTTATATATAATTATACTCTTCACGGGAGTGACTAGTATTATAAGTTTGTCATGCAGTTTGTAACACACAGAAGGACACATCGGAGACCCCATAAAGTACATATATTCTTGATCAGCTCAATGAGACGAGTTGATTTAGTCATGTCCGTCTGTATGTATGCAAACTAGTCCCTTAGTTTTTGAGTTAGACAACTGAAAATACAATATCAATTTTTTTTTTATATGCCTATGGGGTTGATTTTGAAATGCAGCGTTAATCGTCTTTTTTTTTGGCTCTTTTAATGCTTTGATTGCTCCCGCATAGAATTGGATTTGGCTTTGCTTTATAGGAAAGATCGGACATATAGTTACTTTAGTAATAATCCACAATGTGAAATGCAATTGTGTACATGGAAATGTTTGCTGAGGTAAAGTCGTCGTAATGCTTCTCAAACTGTGTATTTCCTTATTGAGTAGGCATAGCAACAGCAATTATTGTAAAACTGTGATAATTTGTTTCTTCATTGAGTACATTTTAACATAACTCCCAATTTTCACAAAATGTTAACATTTATTTGAGTTCGGTTTGAATAAAACACCATCGAGCAATAGAGAAAATTCAGAACGGCATTAATTATCCAGTCTATTTAATTTCATAGTCTTTGATTTCAAAGTCTTTGATCGATCGTTTCTAAAAAAATATCGCATACTATCGATAGTGTCGACTATCGAGTTTCTGACCACTACTCTCAAGGTTCTTGTTACTCTTTCAATTTCCAGATGTTATTTTTCTCTCATCCCCACACCTCCCTCAAAAGAGTTACCATTTGAATGCAAACGTGTATACTTTGACCTTTCCAATTTAATAAAGTCAAAGTACACACGTTACTTTCAAACAAACGAATTTTCTCCTTCTTCTTTATCTCGTTCTTCTTGTTTAGCTGTGCTGCTCCAAACTTCGTGGAAATCGGACGTGTTTTCGCGCAATAGAAGAAAAAAGACTATAATCCTCTATTAAATTAAGATTATATCTTTCTTAAAATAATCACGCTTGGAGTCTTGTGAAATTTACCTTTTCTTTTTTTTTTGTTGGTGGTACATTAATCGTAAATAAGGAAAATATTGTCAATTCAGTAACAATCGACTACCAAGCGGCAAGTAAAGTAAAGTGCGTTGTCGCGTTTTTTTTTTTTTAAATATATGTTTTGTTTGTTTATTTTTAAACTAAACTAAAAATCGCCGTTGCACGCTCATTGAATAAGAAGTAAAGAATTGAGTTACAAATGCATTATTTTAAAGGCTATAGTGAGAAAATAAAATTTCCACATTTGTGGAAAAGTGGTGGTGCCTTTTAGTGGTTGGTGGCACGCACAACACAATAAAACAAATTATTACATTTTTTTATAAAAGAAAGAAAACAGAAAATAGAAAAAATAAGCAACCAAACACAAACACAATTTTCATCAATCTATTCTATCCATTATAATATTAACGTGCTCACGGCTTATCTAATAACAAACAAAAATAAAAGTTGAAAGAAATACTAAATTTATATTTACAAATAAAAAGAGTTATTGTGTTAAATATATATATTTATTATTTTGTGTAGAAATTCTAAAACAAGAAACATAAAACTTCTAATATGCCATCATCATCATCATCGTAATCCGTTATCAATTGCAAGTAAACGGAACAAACTGTAAATAAAAGCAAATCATCTGGCATAGATAGAAGAAGAACAAGAAGAACAACACCAGGAGCAGACACAAGTTTACTTTGCAAAAGTAAGGAAGAAAAAGGTATGAACACAGCACATACACACACACACACATTTGAAAATAAATTGTCCTTGATTTTGTTTCATGTTATACAAATGTATGTGTTGTTATTGTAACGGGACATTATTGATTTCTTCAAGTGGAACGCCGTTCGTTAGTTGTTTCTAAGCAAAGAATTTCTAGCTAACCACATACAATTTTAATATAGAAACCACATATTATTGTGTATACAAAATGGAAAATGATAAATAATCACTATGAAGTTATCATTATATGTAAATCCTTTGTTTAATATACTTTCTACTCTAATCTCTCCTTCTCTCTCATAGACACAATAAATATTATTTTTATAATTATCTATGTACATATGTCTGTGCTATATAGAAAAAGAAAAAGCACTGTACTCTGTAAATAAGAAATTTACGCAAGGCCAGCTCATGCGTGCACGCACAAACACTCATACACACACACACGCACACACATAGAAGCACGCATGCATGATAACATGAAATGTATACGCCGTACCCCACCCTACTTCTAACCATAAAGTTCTGTGCTGTGAATCCATAGAAAAAATTAGAAGCACACGCACGCACTCATCTCACAATATGTGCAGTAACTAACAACAGCAGCAGCAGTCGTCAATACGAAACAAAACAAAGTTATAGAGAGGGCAACAAAAGCAGCTTAGATCTAAATCATGATATGGAATATTTTGTAGTTAGAGAGGAGAGAAGAGCATATTGAAAATGGATTGCATCTCTTTCTTCCTTTCGATTTGATTGTGCTGCTGCTGTGCTGTTGCTGCTGCTTCTGCTTCTGTGCGGCTGCTGCTGTAACGGGAAATTGGAGCGGCAGAGAAGAACAAAATTGGATAAAATAAAATGCAAATCATGAATTGCAAATGCTCTAGGCGGCGTTTTTGTTTTGTTGATGGCTATTTTGACTTCTTTTTTTTAAATTAAATTTTTATTACAAGGGATTTTTATTATTAGCGAAGTTTCAATTAATTTATTATAAACTTTACTTATAATAATCATATATCACTTTTTCATGTTATCAGACTATAAAATGCGCGAATTTCAAGGAACAATAAGAACTGCATTCGAAGAAAGAAAGAGAGTAGAAATGTAAAAGTAGATAGAGAGACAATCCCAGTGGGCCAAAACATCCGTCAATGGTATTATTTATGAGAGTTACGTGGGTCTTTTGCGGGTAAAACTACCGCTACCGTATCCGAACATGATCATGATCCGCGTATGATTCATGTGTCGCTTAGTTTGATGCAGCAAAACTTATCATTTGCGGCGCTCGCAAAAGATAATTAACGGGCCGATAATGATACCGTTTGCGTCCCGCCAATGATCTCTTTTGCCTATTTTTTTCAAATACTACATCCTTTTTGTGCGTACAAAACGCTCATTTCTGAGACCGTTTCAGATAGTTTCGGCGGAGTTCCGCTCAACATACGATCCTTGGCACACTGGGAATAGTACAAAAAAGGGGATATCTAATAACTCTCTTTGATCTTTGACCAGTTAAATATGTATGTCAATACATATGTAATATTTTTTATATTCAAATTTTATATAGCTCTCTCTCTCTTTTTCTTCTAATATCATTGTTTCCCCTTTACTAGTATTATATGTAAATTGAGAGTGAAGAATAGAGAAGAAGAAAAAAAAAAGGAAAAATACACCAAAATGATTTTTCTATTTTTTATACTTAATCACAAACTTCTAAAATTTTGTGTAAACTCACACAAAATACCCATATCTGTTTATACCATATATTTTTAAATAATTACCTAAAATTTGTTGGCTTTTTCAATTCCCGCTCTTGTGTTGTGGGTAACATAATGGGACATGCATTTGTATACATTTGAAAGGTTAGAAACCAATGGATTAAAACTGGATCAAAAAGTTTTTACAAAATTGCTTGAAAGAAGCTTTTTCGAATGCATATTTTCATTGTTTTTTTTTTTTTGTTACACAATTTTTAGTATGTATTTATCCTCCTTGTACATATTGTAACAGGGTTCTGGGATTGACATTATCTTCACGAAAGCATGCGTTCACCAATTTCGATGAATGCTTTGGATCTGGATCATTGTCTTGTTGGAACTTCCACAAAAAGGGGCATTTGTTTAACAGATATGTCGGACATAGCCACAAAAAGAAGACCTAAACCATTATGCTTGATTGTTCTTGGCCTTTTGAATGAGAAACTTTCATTCATTTTCGTTTCATCACTTCAAAAATCTAGGCACCACTTTTTTTCACCATGGTGTACTTTTCTTGGTTACACAAGATGGTTACATCAACCGCTATTGCCACTGGCAAAAGCATCGACCACATTATGGTACTGTTGTCAACCGTGAGAGCCATCCTTGTTCTTTTGACATTGTTCACATTAAGGACTTGGAAGGAAACATTTCTATAACTATATTGACGAATGTGTTCATCATTGGCAAAGGCAGTAAACAAACCCCATACATCTCATTGCCAAAGGGCAAGTGCTGTTTATATTGTTGCAATAATAATAAGAAATAGTTTTTTACTGAGCCATAGGGTCCATAGGGATTCCTCGTTTTCACTTGTGTAAACAAAGTATTGTATATTATACATACATTTTAGGTTGTTTATTTTTTTTTTCTTTTTTAGGGTTCCGTACCCAAAGGGTGCTAACGGGACCCTATTACTAAGCTTCCGCCGTTCGTCCGACTCCGGCTGTATCTCATGAACCGTAATAGGTAGAGAGTTGAATGGTGTAATTCAATTGCGACAAATAATAAAAATAAAATAATGTTAAAAACATGGAGGGGTCCCCCATACAGACCCAAATTTAAATTAATGTTCTTATTAGACAAACTTTTTTGTTTTCTATCTTATCGAAATGAAATTAGGACAACATAAATGTAAATTTCAAGAACCTAGGATTCCTAGGAAGGGTACCTCCCATACAAACCCAAATTTTCATTTTGGTATTGGGTGATAAATATTTCACTTTTGCGACAAAAACAAATTACATAGTGTCAAAACCTTGTGCTTTGGTACGGAACCCTTCGTGTGCGAGTCCGACTCTCACTTGACCGATTTTTATAAAATGTTTAGATGAGATGATAGAGATTATTGGTTTGTCAAGATGTTTTGGTCGCAAGGGTGGTTGAGAATTTCTAAAGCGTTTGGGGTAAGGTAATATTTGATATTTAATTGATAATACAGTGGTGGACAGTCTGGTAGGATATGGGATATAGTTAGTATTACATTACATGATTGGTAGGTAGGTGGAGTGGTTTAGTTAAAAAATATGGTTATGAGTTACATAGTTGCTTGTGGCCAAGGCGCAGTCTAGTTACAATAATTTGACAACATCGAGGCGATTTGTTATGGATTTGTTGTGAGGTGTTCATCCAGAGTTGTTCTTTGTATTCAGACCGAATAGGTTTAGTGAATTTGAGTATGTCTGAGATGTTGAGGTTGATATAGTAAAAAATCGGGTAATTGAGAGGGTTTTTGGCTTCCTGGTCTGCTAGAACATTGCCCAAGGATTTAAAATAGTAGTCTATATTGTAAGTGTGTGCGATCAATGCCAGTAAGTGGCGAGAGTGAATCAGTACAGATTGTGAACTTTGTTGGACGTGATTGCTGAAATTTCAGTTGTATACATGGAGATTAAATTGGGAAGAAGGTGTCTTGCTATGAGTGATGTGTCAGAGGTGATGCTATACGAAAATCCAGCATCTGACTGTGAATATATGTATGTGTATGCTCTAAGAGAGTTCCTTCGTTAAGTACTAGTTGACCTGGGCATATGTTGACCTGCCGTCTATATAGAATGCTTAATATCTTTTGACGGTTAAGGCGTTTCTGAGATTAGCGTGGACAATGTCATAGACAAACTACGTTTATAATTTTATTATATATATGACTAGCTGTGCCCCCGACTTCATACGTGTGGTATACGAAATATGTTTGTAATTGTAATATGAATATCTTTTGATTTAGTCGTTTGATTTCGATAAAATAAACTCTAAATGTTACACGAAACTTGCTATAATACAACAGTCAAAACCGCATTCAAAATAGGTTAAGCCGTTTCGGAGATTAGCGTGCACATACAGGATTTACTATTTTATATATATATATATGTATATAGATATGAAATTGTGTTGGGAAGACTTCAGAGGCTGTAATATTTTTATTTGTTTGAATGGAAGTTTAGGATAATGAATGGAGGATGGATCAAATAACCTAGGATATGAGGTGTGATTTGCAAATCAATTTTGCTACATAGGTTAATTCAGGACGGTGGGCGAGGGGTTTTTTTTTCCCGTGAATATAGAATGTATGGGTAGGTCTTTTGGAAAGATTACAGTTTTAAGGAGTTTGTAGCCGGCTAAGAGATCTGCATGTTTACAGCTATGAATGCAATTACTCGTGTATGCAATGCATTCTATACGGCATGTGAATGCATTCATATATGTTGATCTCTAATATGTATATAGATAGATGTAAGTATGTGTGTGTTGTTGCGTGTCATACACTAATTAGTAATTGGGCGTTAAGTGGCGTGCATCTTAAAAAAAAAAAGTTAAAAGACTAAAACTACATAACTAACCAACGACTGAGACTGATAAATGATTACAAAAAAAACTGCTAACTAACTATTGTACTTATGTATGTAACTAACTGGAAATTGAGTGATGTAGTAAAAAAAGTATTTAAGTAAGACACACTAGAGAAATGGTGGTTCGGTGTAAAGTAAACAATTGCATAATCAAAAAATTATATATTTAAATACATACATATGTATGTACTTCCGCATTGTAAAAGGGGAATGATCCCAAACAGAAACCATTTACAGTAACGTCGTGTGCAATGTACTTGCACTATATACGAGTAGTACAATATATAGGTACAAAATTTAGTTTTAACCAAAATAATTAGAATTTTCACAAATTTTCATATTACTGCATACTAATGATTTTGTGTGGAAACGAGCACATACTGGTTCGCTTCTGCATTACCTACGACTAGTGAATTCACTTGCCACCAGTGTAAGCCAAGTGAAAAAGGGTTAGTGAATTACTATCGAAACGGGGAGTAAGTAGTCCGTCCCAACAAGCATACTGCAGGATAGTAAGTTAGATCAATTACCATTACCTATCCTAATAGAAAAGGAAGCTACTATTAGCGCTTTGAGACTGGAAGGTATTGCCGAATTAAAAGGGGGCAATATTAAGGGACACCTAAAAATTTTAGAAAATTTTCTAGACAGTCCCATTTTGCATAGAGATAATACTCTATCGTCTAAAACTATCTTCTACAAAATTTTTCAAATCATTATTAATGATCGTGAAGACTGGAGAACTAATTCTATTAAATTCAAACCCGGCTCCCAGATATGGTTTACAGAGGGGTCTAAACTTGAAAATGGTAGAACAGGGGCGGGCATTTAAGAAAATCTATCCCAATGGGTACCTATCCAACAATATTTCAAGCGGAAATGTATGCCATTGAAATCTGTGCGTGGAAATGTCTTCGCAGGAAAATGAGAGGAGTACCTACATATTTACATACTATCGGATAGTCAAGCGGCCTTAAAAGCCCTACAGTCGGTCACTTTCACCTCAAAGATGGCATATGACTGCCTTAACCTGTTAAATGAACTGGGTATCTTTAATACTGTTGTATTAAGTTGGGTATCAGGTCATGAAGGCAATGAAAAGGCCGACTATTTGGCTACAAGGGGCGATCATGCCCTTTTTCGGTCCTGAGCCTTTCGGTGGCCATTGTATTAAATTTATTAGAGCAATCACCTCGTTATATCATCATCATCATTATCATCTCCATCATACAATAATTATCATCATCATCATGATGATGACGACATGACTGACATGGTACATGCGGTACATGCTTTTCATTATAATCATTTCTAATCATTGTGGGATTTAACTAAATTTAAATGAAACATTTGTTTAACATGACAACAGTCTTAGACAAAGTGATTGATTTGACCACCGTGCGTTGTCACTATAGTATTATAGTACCTATATATCTGTGTGTGTGTATATAGTTGTATATAGAGAGTAAGAATAATGAAAAGAATAATAAATAAAACACTAGAGTGAAGTGTACTACAAAATTGAGGAGTGTACATTGTTTGATTTTTAATATAGTCACCACCATTAAACAGCAACATCAACATCACCATCACCATCATCATCATGAACCATGAATACTATTATTGATTAGAATCATTAGCAATGCATAGCATGATCCTTAGGGGCATCCATTCTTATGGTATTGTAATACATAGTAGTATTGATTAATGTGTATTGTAGAATTTTTGGTTGGTTTGTTGATCTGATCTTAATTAAATCAAAGCTTTTCTCTTTGGCTTTGACTGACTGACTGACTGACTGAATGTTTGTGCTGGTATTGGGTATTGTCCAAGAATAGAAGACTTGCTAAATCTATATATGTATGTATGTATGGATGGTATATAAATATCACGTGTCACATAATTTTTGAGCGGGATAATCTACAAATCTAACCAACCGATTTCAATGAAATTTCGGGAATGTGTGTATGGTTGTTTAAAAAAGGGCCAACCGAACCTTTCCTTAAAATTGTGTAAAGAAACAGATGTTTGATAAAGACGGTTTGAGTGATTTTAAAATATGTATGCCTATGTAAGCTTCCTATCCAACATTTTTTTTTTCACTTCGCTTCATTAGCATTCATTTGTTGTTTTAACAAAGAAATTATTGAAATTAGTTCAGTTACATAAGTAGAAATGGTTGTCGACAACAGCACAAAGTATCGGGTCAAATTATGAATCCAAACCATCCAGGGACCCAGGCTTGCCATCTGCCAAAAATATTTACAACTAAAGCAAAGTCGAAAACCTCTAAAAAGAAAACAAACAAAAAATGAACAATGTATGTACCCTAGAAAGTTCCCATCACACTTATTATAATCTGCACGGGAGTGAATAGTATTGGGTCGTATAAAAAATCTCAGCGGTTTTTTGCCACTAGATGGTGTTGGTGTCCATAGAACTGGCAACAATAATGTGAACACGTGTCTGTAAGGTGACATTTCAGGCTACATTTTTTGTGTAACTCGTTGCTCGTGTTAAAAGTTGTACTGATTTGAATATGAGTGAAATATCTGAAGAAATACGCTATGTGATGCGTTTTTACTATAGAAAAGAGAAAAACGCTGCAAAAACATGCCGAAAATTTGCGCTGTTTACGGTGAGAATGCTGTGAGCGAATGCTGGACCCAGGAGTGGCTTGCTCGATTGCAATCCGGAAATTTCTATGTAAAAGATTTTACAACTGATGGAGCAAGACCGGCACGGAAGCTGTCAGGAAACATCAACCATATGAACGTTTGGAATCATCTAAAAAGAGCAGGAACCTCGATGTTTGGGTGCCACATGAATTAACTCAAATAAATTTAATTGACCGAAACGTAACGAAATGGAACCATTTTTGAAGCGAATCATTACGGACGATGAGAAATAAATTAAATATGAGAATATCCAACTCAAGCGATCATGGTCAAAGGCCGGTGACCTTCCACAAACGACTTCAAAGACTGAATTGACGGCAAACAAGGTTATGTTGAGTGTTTGGTGGGTTTGAAAAGGAATTGTCTATTATGATCTGCTAGAACGTGGCGAAACGGTCAATTCGGTCCTCTACTGTGCACAACTCGACCGTTTGAATGAAGCAATCAAGAAAGAGCGACCAAAATTGGCCAACAGAAATGGAGTTGTCTTCCATCATGACAATGCTAGGCTACACACATCTTTGATGACCCGGAACAAATTGACGGAACTTGGTTGAGAAGTTTTGATGCATCCACCGTAATGCCTTCTGAGTACCATTTGTTTCGGTCTCTGCAAAACTCTCTTAATGGTAAAATCATTTGGCCAAGTTTTTCGCTGATAAGCCACAGAAGTTCTACACCGATGGAATTATGAAGCTATAAATTTCTTATTCAAAAATGTACCAAACAACCGCGTAGACTTTTTATATTACCCAATATTATAAGTTTGTCATCAAAATTGTAACACGCAGAAGGAGACATCGCAAACCACATAAAGTATATATGTATATTTTTGATCAGCTCGATGAGACGGGTTGATTTAGCCATGTCCATCTATCCGTCTGTATGTATGCAAATTTTGCACATAGGCTGCTTTTTTTTTGGAATCAGCCGAATCGGACCACAAGGTACCTCCTTGTGGAAACCCTCATTTAAATTAATGTTCTTATTAGAATAAGTTTTTTGACTTATTGAACTGAAATTTGGGTACTATCAGTTTCTGATCCATATTCATAAACCATGTAAATTTTATGATCCTAGGGTTACCAGGAAGGGGACCCCAATCAAATTAATGGTCTTATAAGACAAATTTTTGTTGTTTTTTGATTTATCGAAATGAAATTTGAACACTATAAGTTTCTGATCCATGGGGTTACCAGGAGAAGTACCTCCCATACAACCCCAAATTAAATGACAAATTTATAAAGAGTAAAAGTACAATAAAAGTGTCACTCAAACTGTGTTCTTTGTTAATAATCAAACTGTAACAGAGAGAATATAGTGATGCTAAGAAAGGAAGGAGGCATAGCCAATGATAGCCATCTTTCTGGTTTTAAATTATTTTTCATATTTTTTATATGAAATTTTATGACAAAGTGTTTTTCTTATTTTTTAACTATGATTGTTCAATATAATTACACAGATATGTACATATGTTTTGATAATACTCACAACAACTTTGTCAATTGTTGTTCTTCACACACCTCTATCTCTATTCATCCATTATTTAAGCCTCATACTACACGGAATCCGTCGACTGCGTCTGCGTATGTTGCGTTTCGTGCGGGGCATATGTCAAACTGCACAGCGGGAAATTCAAATTGCAATTACTCATTACGTCTTACTTGTTTTAATTATCAGTATAACAAAAATATAAAAGTGATTGGTGCAATTTAAATTCCAGCCAGCTACCTATCAAAGAACAGGACAGATCGACCGCAAAAAACCGGGTTGAAAGGGACAAGAGATATTAAAAAAAGGACAGAAAACAAGAAAAAATTTATTGCCTTTTTATTTTTTTTTTTTTTTTTTTAATAATTTTTATATTATAAATTTGATAAGTATTATTGCGTCATCTCATAGGTCATAATCATTTTCATCTGCGGCACTACTGTAGGGGGGGCATTAGTGCCAATCATATTAAAATATTTATCCGAAACCTATTATGTGTTACAGCATGCGCTGTGCCATCGCAATCCAAATCTAATCAAAAGTGAATTGTTATAAATTTATAATTTTCTATGTAAAAATAGTACCTATAACTTAACAGATAAATAGATAAAATTGCGTTTAACGTTTGCGTTTGAATGCGGTTTCGCACCACGGTTTAGTTTTCACCAAAGTTGCTTGGCTGAAATAGCGTATATTTTTCACGGCAACGATAACAAATTCAGGGCAAATGCTGAGTCTCCGTAATTAATTGCCTCGGCCCAAAACTTATCAGTATCTGCAATATTTTGCCACTTGATCAAGTGAATATTATTGTACATATTATATTGTAATAATATTTTATCGAAGAATGGCACATCCTATGTTATCGTCGAGCTTATTATTATTCCGATTATTTGCGACTACGAATGAGTACAATATTAGTGGTTGTAAAAACGATGTCGTAATGTTGTAATTTTAGGATATTCACAGAATTTAAAAAAATAATTAAATAAAACAATTAAAACTAAAAAAGGATAGATTTCCGGATAGGTCAGTTAGAAAAAGGACGGATCTGACCGGGAAAAGGCTAAAATGGCATCACTGCTTCAAACTAAACTAAACAATTCTTTGTAGTACCGAATGCAGTCGGATTCGGTCGGATGGCAAAATTGAAGTTGACCAACTTTTATGTAGAATCCTTCGACTGCGTTGGCTATGTAGTTTGCTTCATACGAATCAATACAATTCAATTTTCTACGTCACTAGATCGATCAAACGGAACGCACGCAGTCGACAGTGCTATGTAGTTCAAGCTTTACTTTTGTCTGATCTGGTCTGGTCTGGTATGCATTGCTTGTTGCTCTTGACATTAAAAAAATTTTAACTGTCAGGTTAGAAAAAATTACATATTGAATAAGTAAATATCTTAAAAAAGAAAAAAAAATATAACAAATTTAAAAATTATTTTAATTATAACTTTTTCTTTTTCCTTCTTTCTTTTTTATAGATTTGTAGTACACAACAACAGCTACAATCACATTTACAAGTATACCATACACCAGTGTATACACATACAATTGCATGTATTAATGTGATTCAGTAAGAAACGACGGACGACGACTATATATTTGGATATTTGCGCGCGTAAACGTTGTATTCCCCTGTGCTGCTGCAGCTTATATACATACATACAACTTAATATATATATACCTATATATCTACTATATACATACATAGTATATTTCATTAGCCCCGCAAACTTTTGTATATTTTCAATTCATAAATTTTGCAAAAAGGAGGAGGACGTGGAGAAGGTGAAAGAAGAAAAAGAAATATAAAAATTTTTAGACGCCACAACACAGAATAAGAAAACTACAACTAAGTTCTACTACTACTACTACTACTACTTTACTACTTTAACCTATTAAACAAAAGAGGAACCAAAAGAAAGCATCATCATCATGTTTAGTCCCGAGTACGAAAAACGTATACTGAAACATTATAGTCCTGTTGCACGAAATCTCTTCAATACACTAGAGACTTCAACAACTCCAACATCGCTAGATCGCTTTATACCATGCAGGTAAGTTCATTCTCCATTCCATATCATTCATCCATCTATAATACAATATGTCTGTAATATGGGATAAAAGATAGATAGATAGATAGATAGATAGATAGAGTAACTAGAGTCCTCCTTTTTCGCTGTGTTCTGCTACAATATCAATAAGGATGCTTCATTCCTTTTGCTACTCAGGTGGAGGGTGTCATCAATCAATGGACTTTTTCATGGGAATTAATTAGCTTGAAACGACGTCTACATAGTACTAGGTACTTATCCATACACAACTAATATAGTATATGATATAATAAAATATTTAATTGGTAGCTCTCACAATCACCATTCGAAACCATCGGATTTGTCACCTAAACTATCTAACTTTATTTGTTATCGTACTTCGTTGGCACGGAATTTCTTATTAAGTATTAAGCACACCTTATATTTAGGTACTATATTTGTGTATATTTGTAGTAGTCCAGTGTGCACCACTAAGCGAAGTCAGCTCCCGAATATCAGTCAGTCAGTGCATATACATATTTTTGTTGTGTTTTGTTCACATACTATTTTGTGGATAGCAGCAGCAACAAACATTAGTAATGTTTATGTGTGTAACGCTCTGTTGAAGCACTCAACTAAATTGATGTTGTCTGCCGTCGGTTAGATAAATAGTAGATAGATAACTAACTACCTACTTCCTATATACTTGTGTACTATATCTAGTAGGCATGCATGCATAAATGCCATGGTATTTAGTCATCTTCGTCTGATACTCTTTGCCCCCTTAGTTGTACATACATATGTAGGTATATAATTGCTAAAACAGTAAACCATAATTATAGAGCGAATAAAGGGGGCAAAACACTTGTTTTGTTCGTCGTTCTGTTAATGTACTACGTTAATATACCTACTTAATTTACCGTTGAATGAAATGATTATTACTATGGGTATGCTGTAGTGAAAAACTAAAGAACTTATAACTTTTTCTAAGCCTCCTGCTTGGCGCTTACAAGAATTCGCTTGCAATACATATGTATATGTAATTACTTCATATATTATGAGCTCTCTAGGATAAGATTTAAGATTTTAACTACAGTGTGGATTGATAGTCTGTTACAATATCTACTGCTGCAGTCATACCTCTGTGACCGCACAGTAATAGATGCCAAATCCAGCATCAGTAACATTGGAGCTAGTGTCTCACAAGACAGTGTACTAGGACCAGTCCTGTACACCTTGTACACTGCAGATATTCCCACTCTTGCTGGAAATAACTCCTTACTTGCTACTTGTGCGCATGACACCATCATAATCTGCAATAACAGCTCCATTGATACGGCTACGGCTGAAGTTCAGGAATAACTCAATGGCTTTTCACACTAGGGTAAATCTGCCCATTGCTGTTTCACACTTAGAGGAGCTCTTTGTCCTATAGTTACGCTGCGACCGTGTTTAATATCTAGGAATGACTCTTGACAAGCGTCATTTCATCCACTACTGCAACGTGGTTACTGCAACCATCTAACAGCCAACAAAGCCAGAGTAACAAAGTGTTAAGTATACCGTACAATTGTGCGTCCCTAATGGTCGTATGGTATCCAACTCTGGGGCACTGCGACGACCGTCGGATGCCTACAGCTATGAACGAAATTAATTTGCACAGCAGTCACTACAATGTCAAGCTGAATGCTCACTGAAACCCACTTGCAGCGGTGCTTATGTACAAAGAATTCTCAAGGAGACTCAAATGTCATCTCCCTAGTGATTTGTGTCTCCTAGACGACACTTTTAATAATCTGGTTAAAAACGAAACAGGAAATTGATTTCATTTTTGGTATTGCTATACTGCGGTATCTCTGGTTTATGCGCATGGCTTCGCCCAACCAAATCTACTAATTTATTCCAGTGATAAAGGTTCAAAGAATAAACAATTAGACAGAAAACAAAGTGCAATTTCCCGTCCATTAGTATAAAGAAGGCCTTAAGTGATGACTGACTTATGAACATTGAATAAATATACATTCATACATATATATGTAGTATGTACCATATATGTAAATTGTATTATTGTACATTACTTTCTTAATGTTTTTCGTTAAAATGACTAAGCTTCCTTTGGTAAACATGACAACGCACCACGAACGTAGGTAAAACCAAGTGGCCAACAGGTAACAACAGGTGTGTCGTTGTCTTTTACGATGCGTGCGCATCAAATGCTATTTTCTTTATAAATTTTACATTATTGAATAGTGAATCACTTTGTTGTGCTATGAGAACGCATAGAAAGAAACTTGCTCCCACCTAATGTGAATTGTGCTTCATCCGTCCGTTCGGCCGTCCGTCCGTCCGTCAACGTAACGTTTTAAGCATTACATATTTTGTTCGTAATAAGCGGTCACAATACCACTTTATCCCGGGCATTCGTATCTTGTAGTTGTTCGTTGTGTTGTCAAAGAGATCAACGCCTCTCTCAATGTCACGGCATGTGTGCCATGATTGGTGGCAACAGTGACAATTGCATTGTCATTTCAACGGACAAGCAGGACTTCGTTTTGTGTATCGTAGCATTAGCACTATGGCCACGACCGATCGAGTTGCATTGGCAATTCGCATCTCCCGAATTGTTTCACTTGCAAAATACTATACCATATTTGAACCTTGACAACCAACCACCTACAAATTAGTTTATCGAAAGCGACAGCGGCATGCATTGTCGGATTTTCACAAGACTTAAGAAGAAGGTCCAAAACAAACTTCTCACCGAGATGAGATCATATATTATGTACATGATGCTGCTTCTTCTGTGAATGCACAAACATAAAGAATAAATTGTCCCTAGAGCGGGGATGCCAAAACGTACTAGTAGTGTATTGAAAGATGAAGTTTCTATCTATCTATCCAATAGAAATGAATAGCTAACAATAAATAGGTGGGTTAAGGATAGAATAAGATAGAAAACAGTCCATTCAATGTGTGATGCCTTGATAGTTTTGACTGCTCTCCTGCTTTCGACCTTATGGACATTGAAGAACACTCTCCAGATTTTTCACCAGAAGATTCTTGGTGTAACATTTGATAGCTTGCTCATTTTTTCCACACACGCAAACAACACCTTCAATCGTGTAATGAAAAGGAATAAAGTGCTTAAGGCCCTAGCAGGAACTTCCTGGGTTGAGAAGAAGGAGGCCCTTAACACCACTTACAAAGCTATAGGACGTTCCTCCCTTCCTCAGTGATACTCAATAGGGACACCTGTAAGTTAGTCACAATAACGCCTTGAGAATAGTGAACGGTTGCTACCAGATGACCAGTATTGACCATCTCCATCAGGAAGCATAAGCATTATCGGTTCGCCAACATAGTGAATTGCTTTCTAAGCAGTTTTAAGGGTGGCTACACATATGAGTGCGCATCCCAACTATAGCCCCCAGAAATATCCGAAGAGGCATTAGGACATATGAGGGAGACATAGCATTTTTTACTAGGTGACACACTTGACAGTGACAGTCGCTATAAGTCGGGTCGTGATGAATTACATTAGAAGGCAGTTGAAAATTCTATTGAGTCACACCAGAACAATGTTGTCCGAGGAGGCTGTCCTCCACCTGTTGATGATACTTCCGCGTAGCACTCGGACCGCATTAGCTCAGTTAAGGTCGGGTTGTGGTCTCTTATACTCTATAGAGTGCTATAGGGAACGTATAGGTCTCTCAGACAATGATCGCTGTCCGCAGTATGGTGGTCGTGGTGGTCTCCTCACCACACTGTTCACATTTTTAGATGTCCTATAATTTAATTATTATTATTATTTCAATATTTTGTCATTTATTTGTTGTTGCTGTTGTTTGTTGTTTAATAGTAGGTAAATGAGAAAAACGTTTATTGCATTTTTAAATAGCAACGCACGATTAATGACATTTATTTTGGTTGGCATGGTTTGTGGTGTTTTTGGTATGATTGTTTGTGATTTGTTAAACAAATGATATATGTAGTACGAGTATAATAAAAATGAATTTGAAATTTAATTGTGTAAATTTTGCAATTTTTCATTGCTGCGCCTGCAACTTTAATACTCGTAACACAATTGCTTGACTGTCTGACTGCCTGACTGAGCATTTTGGCTTTTGTTCTCAGGCGCATATGGACACGTAATCTGAACAACAATGACAATTTTAAAAATTAAAAAAAAAAAAAACGAAAATTGTGTTATTGAATTTTACCTTGCATTTGCATTTCGAATTTGAAATTTGATTCAAAATAGAATTTTTTGTACTCGAAACAAAAGTGTTTCAAGGTAAAAATTCATAGGTACATCAAAAATTAGAGAATAAAAAATTATTCATATTATGATATGATTAACAAAAATATGTACATACATATGTTGAAAAAGTTACAGAGGTGTCATGGGACACTCGTTGGATAAAGGATGAAATTTAATTTACTACCTGGGGGAAATATGTAATATGTGGTACAAAAAAACCAATTACTGTTACTTACCATTTATATTTATACACTTCACGGGAGCTGACATATGTTTCTTTTTACTGCACATCATCGTCGAATCGGACCACTAGGGGGGTACCGTACCTCCTATACAAACCACCCTTTTAAATTAATGTTCTTATTAAATAAAGTTTTTTTGTTTTTTGACATATCGAACTGAAATTTGGACACTATAAGTTTCTGATCCATATTCATCAACCATGTAAATTTCATGAACCTAGGTTTACCAGGAGGGATATCTCCCATACAAACCAAAATTAAATGACAAACAATAAAATTGCCATTCAAACTGTGCTGATATTTAATACTCAAACTGTGTTCTTTGTTGATACTCAAACTATAACAGAGAGAATTTAGTGATACTAAGAAAGGAAGGTTGGATGCAAGGACCAATTATTAATATTCTGTTCATAATATTAAAAAAAAAAATGTTAATGAAAGAATGATCTAATTAGTAGTGAGTGTGTTGACCTTCTTTTTTTGTATATCACTTTATTTAAACGCCGGGGCATTGAAGAAATAAGATTTTGGAGCACGGAATCATCAATTTTGGATCACTCTTCTTCAATGGCTTTCTTCAAGTCTAATAAGTCTAAACTGACGGTAGTTCTTGTAACATTGTTCGGATGGGGAATCGAAAGGTTTTCAATTGGATTTAAATCTGGACTGCGTACTGATCATTCCAAGTATTCAATGTTACTGGTTTCGAAAAAGGTTTTTGTCATTTTTGCAACATGGATAGAGGCATTATTCTGTTGGAAAATCCAATCAAACCCCAATTAGCATCACCAAATTCAATTAATACGTTTGTCGAGGAGGTCTTTGTACCTACATTTTGTGTAATTCATTTTTGTAGAAATAAAGCACATTGGTAACTTTCCCTTATTTCCAAATGCTGTCCATACCCATTGGAGCCACCTCCAATACCACCTTCTTTCATGGCGACTATATCCCTCTAATACTTAATTTTGCCATCTGGTCCATCTAAGTTGAATTTCCTTTCGTCGCTATAAATTACTTTTTATCATTCATCCGAAGTTAAAATCTGGCGAATTCAACGTTTCGTAACGTTCAGCCGATAATTGGCCTTTAATAAGACCCGAACTCATCAGTTTTTGTGCAGCTATGATCTTGTACCACAAAATTTTTTCTCCAGGTATAATTGTGAATGAAGAAATTTGAGGAACAATTGTATTTTATGATTCCACTTAACACAATAGTAGATACTCATGATAAACAACTCTCAGAATTTGAACAGTAAACAGCTGGACTGACTCTGAACTGAACTATGGGGTTGCAATACCTTTGACTGCGAGTCGATAGTTGATACACCATAAAGCAACAACTAAACTTGCCTAAAACGATTTTTGAAGGCACAAAATGTTTTCAAGTAACACACAAAACAGAGCTTACTTCTGTCACAACGTGCATAAAAAAGCTTTACTCTAAATTACATTTCCCATAAACCTTTAATAGAACAAATATAAGGGATAGTTTTGATATATTGGCAGTGAGTTAAATTACTTTAATTTAATGAATACCTTTTTAACCTTCTCGGGCAATCATTTCTTGTAAGAACCGAAGCTAGAGGATTGCATGATGCACATTCAAGGAGTCATTGTATCGACTGGTATAGCGATTAATTTGCTCATTAACTGATAAAATTCCTAGGTCACGATACATTGACATTCTCCTGACATACCAGGGGGCATGCGTAATATAGAGAAGAGCTTTGTTCTGCATGGCCTGGGCTCGGTTAATTGCTGAATCCCATAATTCTATGGCATTAAACATCATTACCTTGGCAGACAGATTCAAAGTACTGCCGGGTCGGATGAGCCACCTTAGTTTGTTCAGTTTGTTTCTGCAAGTAGCTGTAATCATCCAGAATCATGCCTAAGTACTTAACAAAAACTTTTTGGGGGCCTTGCGTTTGTACTCTAATAATAATAATAATAATATTATGATAACAGAATGAGGAAACTAAACTTTCAGAGTCCTCCTTATTAAACCAATCAGCGTTGTAATACCTTCTCTATCCCCACGTAAGCAAATGGAGTGCATTGAACTCTCTGTTGTCAATTGATTTTCAATATTTCATATTTTATCTAATTTCAATACTGATCCTTTGTTTCGGAAGAGATGAATCCAACACTCGTCTGTAATTATTCAAGAAAATAGCAAAAAAAATCATCAAAAAGTCGAACTCATCTATTGTATAACGAAATCGTTGGAATACTAGAACAATCATTTCGCTACAGATACATAAATGAGGGACTCCACCTATAAAATAACGAAATCATTGAGACCGTTAATCACTTGGCTGTTGAGGAGTGAATTCGTTGGGACCGGACCGATCAATCACTTTGTTTTAAAGGAATCCGACTGTAATTCTATCTAAGGACTCTCCTGTGACTATTTTTACTTTTCTCGTTTCTTCTCTTGGTCCTTCTTATAGTTTTTGTTTTAACTGCAAGCGGGCGGGCTGTAGCATGTAGAACTCCGGAGAATCCCTGATCCCTTCTCTTTATTTCTAATTTCCATTCATAGTATCTTATCTTTAATTGGCAGCAATAATTTAACATCATTTCTTTTTTTCTTAATAAATTGTTTAATTAAGTTTCATTTCATTATTTTACTTCTTTCTTTTGTTTTGCATTTTTTTTTTTGTATATTTTTTAAGATCTCAATTGAATTTCAATTGATGTAATTGAATTAAATTTTATTTAATTGTTATTTGGTTTTTTGTGTGCGTGTGTGCGTTTATTTTACAGAGCAAATAATAATTGGCAAACGAATTTTGCCTCATTAAGTAAATCAACTGATAATTCGCCGCAAACGAATAAAAAGCAACGCGATTGTGGAGAAACAGCACGCGATAGTTTAGCCTATTCATGTCTATTGAAGAATGAATTACTTGGCTCGGCTATCGATGATGTGAAGACAGTGAGCGAGGAGCGGAACGAGAATGCTCATATACCAGCTGCCAAAAGGAGTCTCTTCAAATATCAGTCGCCCACAAAACAGGTAAGTGTGATAACAGTTTGATTCAATTCATTATACATATCAGAGATACGTTTCCATTATGAAGTGAAATCCACATCCATTTATATATTGTACCTACATATACATATGTATTTATAAACTCCTAATAGTGTCGTCTTCAGTCTCTCTCTAAGTTTTAAAACCATTGAGATTGCATACTATGTAATGTTATTCACTTTGATAGAACACGATGTCCTTGTCTGTCCATACGTTTCTATCTACATTCATTACTTTCTAAGTTCTTGAACTAAATTATTAAGCCTAAACTTGTTAAAGACACATTCCCCGATTCCCGATTACTGGAGTAGATAGTCTTCATTTAATCAAATTCCATTCATAATCATGATTATTGTATCAAAGCCACATCAACAATCAAGTATTAAATACACGTCTTAATTTGTTTTAATTTTATTTATTAAGAATTTCGTACAAATTAGTACACGCGCCTCTTCGGTTGTTCATTCCTCAATGCAACCAACATTCCTTTTCTCGTTTGTTAATGTTTGTTCGACTCATACTCGTTGTTGTATTGACACTCGTTTTATTCAATCGCGTTGTTATATGTTATTGACTGCTCGGCCAATCCTGACGATAAATCGTCCTCGATTTGGCTGTTCTCGTTGTCGGAGTTCGCATCAAGAACACCACGGCTTGATTCTGTCCGAGGCATACAGTGAACAATACTTACGAACTGTGATCTGCATATCTGGAATGTACCGATCGTCGCGATTCACCCTTAGCTGCTGGTTTATTTTCTATTAACAGGAGATCACCTTCGGCATACAAAGTGGGGTTAGCGTGTCTTCGATCGAATCGGAGATTCTGCACGATGTCAGTTGGTTTGAATTCGAATATCAGTTTGTTTGGACTGAAACCCGTCGTCGCCGTTCCGTTGTAAGTAATGGTCCACAGAATATTTCTGATTGTGAAATCCCAATCCTTCGGTGATTCATTCGTAGTGCGTATGAATTTGAGTATCGTTTGGTTGGCACGTTCAACTTGCCCGTTAGCTCGGGGAGTTCTTATGACGTTTTTAACGTGTTGAGATATGGTTATTATTACAGTATTCTTCGAACTGTTTCGAAGTGTAGGCAGTTCTTTTATAGGAGATGGTAAACCAAAATTACTGGAAATTGCATTCAACACGCTTATGACTGGCATTGTTTTGGTGCTTTTTACAGCCTTACAAAAATTTACTGAATGAATCGTTTGCTGTGATCAAACGGGCCCCAAATGATTGATATGTATTTGGCGAAACGGTATTGGGTCAGGATCATCATAGTGTAAGGATCTCCCTCGTTTCCCACTTTTCGATTTATTATAGCAGCACTGCATACATGATTAAGTATAGTCTTTGACGTAATTACGATTTTTCGGCAACCAGAATTTATCTTGTATTTTGGTTAACGTTTCATCGACACCAGAATGTCCGGAATCATTGTGGTAAAGTTTAACGATTCTCCATACAACTGCTTTCGATACTACAAAACGTAATTGAGCGCCAACTTTACGGTATAGGCGGTGTTGTTTAATTTCATATTCGTTACCAATTTTTTTTCTTGGTCAGAATTGCGTTGACCATTCAAGACACCAATGTTGAGTCCTGTAATTGCATGGCTTATAACCAATCATTGACATCAGCTGTTCTGTTATTCTGTTATTATATTCGAAACAATAGGGCGAATGCCAGTCGGTATGGTTTTGTGCATATTGGTTCGATTGACGTTAGTTAGTTGTATACCCATTTTCTATAATTGTTTAACAATTAAAATTAATTATTTTGTTCTTAACACATATCATTGTATCATTATCATTGTACATAGTACAAAGCAAAGTCGATAGCCCTGTCTGTTCCGATACACAGAACTTCTAAAACATGCAACGGATTTTGATACGCTTTTCACTATAATTTGTAGAATTTTTTCCGGAACGTTTTTATTGTCAATACAATCTAATTAAGTTTTTGTATATTGGTTATATATGTAGGTACAATAAAAAGCAAAAGCATCATTGTCGATCGATGCACAAATGTAAATGGGAAATGCCTGTCTAATACACACAATAATTGTGGCATATATGTAGATGCCATATAAATTGCTCTAAAAATGATTGTCTTTGAATAATTTCTATTACTTTGTGACTTGAACACGTCTCAGACTTCTTAATAGGAACATTGTAGAGAAGGAGACTTCAATGCATTTAGGTACTTATCCCGCTGTGAGAGTTTAATTTGGACTAGACTCCGATATCTCTACATATGTACCTAGGTAACCAGTATTTAGGACTAACTAAAATTGTAGTAAATCTGCAATCCACCGAAGAAAATCTTAGAATTCTTGATGAATATCACAATCTCGAAGGAACTGCTGCCAACAATTCTTATCTAATCTGGTTGGTTGGTATATAAATTATACGATATATTGTATGTACATAGTATGTGGTGTGGTAATGTGAAAGGTACTTCGTCTGTGGAACTGGGATTGTTATTAATGGTTTTTTCTTTCTTTTGAACTATATACAACAACAACAACTATAACCACACCAACAACTATAACAACAACTACAACTAAGAAGAAGTTAAGAGTTAATTAATATTTAACTCAAATATCACACCATAAACACTGCATAATTTTCGTTTTTATTTGTTATTTGTTTTCCTTAAAATTCATAAAAACGAGAAACAAGAAACCCAGACACCTTAACTTTACTCAGTTTAGCTCCTTAACAAATACCTTCCTTAAGTTGACTTGCGTGTCCAACAAATACAAAAATATATAAGTAGGTACCTTATATTAAAGCGAAAAGCCGCCACCGCCCGATTTAAAACAATTTTTAATAAGAAATTTTCAATTTGCAATATTAGTATATAGAATTGTACCTACTAGTTGGAAGAGTTTGAGACTTGCTTTGCTTGAATGCATGACTGCCATCCAAAATTAGCCAGCAGCAGCAGCACTCATGATGACTTCATCTGAGATTTTCCTTAACACAAAATATCACACATCAACAGTATTTGTAGTAGTATGTAATATAAATAAATAAATATCTATAGTTCATAGTAGTACAACACACATTGGGCCATAGTTCAGTCAGTTTCTTGTTGTTTGACTCTGTTTCTGTCTGTTGTGTTTCTTTCTTTATGCTTTTTCTTCTCTTAATTGAATTTGCAGCAGTACATTTTTTTCTTTTTTTGGTTTTTGCAGTAATTGCATGACCAGACCTCAGACCATTGAGACGAAACGACAAGATCTTCATATTTCATTCATTTATTCAATAATTCATTCAGAGTCACTTCACTTTGCTTCACTCAAAGTGTAGAAGAAATAACTGAAGTGTCTAGATGTGTGGAAAATTCAAAATAAATTAAAATATATTTTGTAAAGATACAAATATCAAGTAGTGATCTCTAGATAGATAGATATATGTGGTTTAACAAATAAATACATACAACTGATCTCATGATCATGATCCAACATCAGCGGGCAATAGGAATTTACAAAAAATAATAATATTAATGAAAGTGAGAGGTCATTGGTGGTGGCGGCTGTTGGTTTTTTTTTTTTTTTTTAATGAAAGAATAATAGATGACGACAAACAGAAATACTCTGGCTAGCAGACATATGTATGTACATACAATGTATATGGTGTGTGCATACTTAGATAGACAGTCAGACGACATGCAGGCAGCAGGCGCATGCACGATGAGGTTATTGTACTCTCTTGTATCTAAATGCAAACAGATTTATTTCTTTATATAATAGGCATGACAGACAGTTAACTTTGTTTTACTATCTATTTGTCTGCCTGTTTGTCTGTCTGTCTGTCTGTCTGATAATGACTAATGAGTAATAGATCATTTTGTTGTTTGTTGTTCTGTTATAGTAGGTACTAGTAGTATTGTAATAGACTAGAAACTAGTATTTGCTTGCTTACCCGCTGTGTTGAAGGAAACTCAATTTATGTACGATCGATTTCATTAGTTGATTATGCATGTCTCCCAAACAAATATGCAATCTTTTAATCTTTTTTTTTGTTGCTTTGCTTTGCTTTGCTTTGCTTTGGTTTGATAAATTGATGAGAAGAATATAGGAGAGAGAAATAGATAAAATGAACTGAACTGATCTGATCTGATCCGATCATATAAATAATAAAATAACAAAGCCAAAAACCTGAAAAAAGAAACAATATTTACTATTAACAAAATCAATTGCCTGCCTGCCGGCAAAACCAATAGCAGCAGCGGTAACTGCTCTCCTTTGCTCTTTATTATTTCAGTCAGTTTGTTTATTGACTCAAGTGTCACTTCATAGACCACTGAAGTAGCTGGTGGGTTGGTTGTCTTTTTAACTTAACTTGAATCTCTTGTTATATATGTATGTATGTTGTTTGTTATTTCAAGTTTAAATTCAATTGAATTGAAGTTATCATCATCATCATCATTATTATAATCATTAGGTAGGGTAAATAACCAAGTTCTTAAGCAATTTTTATACACCCTATACTCTATCTTCTATGATATGTAATTGTTTAAGAATATATTGTAGGTACATAAGAAGGATTTTCAACCTTTTAGTGAGTAGGGACCATTTGTCAAAATTTCTGTCTTATCTTCCTTCTCCTTGTTAGTTAAGAATATTTGTGCTTCATCTCTCAGTTCGTATAACCTCAATAGCAAGTTTCCTTTGGAAATTCAATTTGGAAAAGAAATGAAAATGAAAAAAAAGAGTGAGTGGTGTCTATACTTGTTTCTTTTTTTAGAGCTATTCCCAAATTATTGTCAAAAAATAAGTATGCAAAAACCGTCTCCTTGAAAAATACAACATATACGTGTACCTACATATGTTTTTGTCAACTTTCATGGTGATCGGGCAATCTGTGTCGGAGTTAAGCTCCGTTGAAATATTTTTCTAGTCCATTTTTATATAGAAATTTTTTATTTTGTTTGGTTCTTTAAATCGCAATCAATTGTTATTTCTTTTTATTTTTATTTACCACCTTTCCAGGCAAGAACTGATCAGATCAGATCAGATCAAAAGATCATATTGGATTGGATTGTATCAGTTCCATTTTCAATTGTATTTGATGTGTGGACACACAGAAAATATTCAAATCTACTTATTTTGTATATGAGGATCATCGAGTATCGTTTACTTCCAAACTTTCAACTTTGACCGGTCTCCCTTAACATATATTGGGTTGGTGGAAAAGTAATTTCCGAAAATGAGAATCATGTTTCAACCATTTTTTTTTTTTTATATATGAAGCAATTATCAAATATTTTCTATTGTTATTGTTTTGCCATCTTTCGGGTATAACCATAATCCTGTCTTTGTAGAAATTCTGGGGTTAAGACGGTTAGGGAATTTATTGTTACGCCATCAAGATAATTCTGCATGGAACGAAATAAAAGTTAATCAGATGTTGCTAGGTCCGGATTATATGGTGGGTGCATTAACACTTCCCAGCCGAGTTCCCTCAATTTTTTCCGAGTGTGTGGCCTAGCGTTGTTGTGGTGCAAAACTCTGTTCACCAATTGCGGCCGTTTTTACTTCAACGCTGAATTTAGTCTTATTAGTTGTTGACAATAGAGTTCCGAATTTATCGTTTGCCCAGTTGGGGGCAACTCATAATGCACAGGACCTTTGCAATTCCATCAAATGCATAGCAACAACATCCTCGTAACTAGCGCCTGCTTTGCAATGGTTTGGGCAGGCTCACCTTGTTTAGACCATGACCTTTTTCTCACATTATTATCGTATGTTATTTTCCATTTTTCATTGCCAGTTATCAATTTGGATAGAAAAGGTTGTAAATCATTCCGTTTCAGTAACATTTCGCAAATTGAAATGCGTTCAATGAGATATTCTTCTGTCAAAATGTATGATACCCAAACATCCAGCTTTTTTGCTCTAAAACTGTCGTATGTTGGATACCAAGATCCTAAGATATCAAGAGTACTTATGAGCCGGTTATCTCCACTTTTTCAATAATTTGGTCCACTTTTTCGGTGCAAGGCTGACAAGACCGTGGTGAGTCTTTCACATTGAAATTTTCCGAACGAAATCTCGCAAACCATGTTCTAACTAATCGTTGTGATAAAGTATTTACATTCTCCAAATTTTTTTATGAGCTTTCGCTACAGAATAACCCTTTTCATAGAAATACAGTAAATTGTAGCTAATTTACTCTGTTTCGGTACTTATTTTCTTTACGCAAAAACAGCAGATTTAATAATTTTCATTGTTGTATGACATTCCTAGACCGGGAGGTCATTCAATGCCAAAGAGGAGGTTTCATATATCATTTTCTTCTTTTTTGGTATATCAATTTTCGTATTACCTTCTTATTATGTAGTTTTTGCCTCATGCTTTTGTCATCTTGTCACGTTTTCTCTATAAAAAAACAAGACAAGAAAAATGTATAATGTGATGTGTTGTGATGTGATGGGGCTTTTGCCCGAATCGTGTGTGTTTTCATTATCCAAAACAAAACTAAACAAAACAAACCAAATAAAAGAAATAAATTTGATTGACAAAACGTGTCAAATGAAGATTAATAGGTATGTATGTATGATGTACATTACTTTGGATTTGGACATATAAAAAGTGTTAACCGAATGGTGGAATTTGTTAGCTGAGATACGCAATAGCAGCAACAGAATCAGAACGACCACAGACCAGGCCCAGACCAGACTTATATTTATATAAATTATAATCTGAAGCCTGTTGTTGGTGTCGGCTTAAGTACCTAATAACTTATCATTACCAGTAACTTATATAAGTATATTCTTTCCATTATTTTTAACTAGTAAACTACTAGAACTAGAAAGCTGAAAATGTACATCAAGTTTTGGAGATTTGTATTGTTGTTATTGGGCATATACTAGTAGGTACTATTGTAATTCTAGATCAGCCTTTTGAATTATGACAATGAATTATCACGTTTAGTTGAAAAAGTCCCTCTAATTCATTGGATGAATTTTCACTTGTTTTTAAGATAATAACAGGTTCACAACTTCATCACTTTATTATGGTAATATGGCACTTTATTATAAGTCATATCGTTTCTATAAATATTTAAAAATGCTTTAATTTTATGGTCTTTTTTTTTTTTGTTATTTTTTGGTAAAGGCAAACAAAATACAATAAAACAAAAGCCCGTTTCAGTTCGGTTTTGCGGTGCCAACACTTTACTCTGATCTGATCTGATCTCAGATGGATGGACAACAAATTCCATAGAAAGATAGATAAATAAATAAATCCATAAAAAACTGTGTGTGCTGCGGATCAAAAGAAAAAGAAAAACTTGTGTTTGGCTTGTCTTTGAGACGACGACAAACACCACTCTTCTTTATCTGTTATAATATTTTTTTTTTTTTGTCAGCAATATAATTTATTGAAATTTTTGTTTATACCAATGATGATGATGATGATGATGATAAGTATTTATTATATGTATGTACATACTTGTATTTACAAATGATGAAGTGTATTGTAGTGAAGTGAAGTGAAGTTGTTTATGAAGAAGTCAAGCCACACGTGAATTATGCCATTAAGAGTGACACCTTATAAAACTTAAATCAAACTACAAAATTTTTTTATTGGGGAATAATGGATTCGTGATTTAAATGAAAATTACATTTTTTAATAAGAGATACACATATTATTGTACAATGTAATAATGATGGTAATGATGATGATGATGGTGATAAAGCTAGTGTTCCTATACATATATGAATGAATGACTTGTATTGTTAGTTAGGATTTGATGAAAATACACATGCCTATGATCGGAGTTTTTTGTTTGAGTTACAATTAATGGCAATTCGTTGTGGGGTGGTCCCAGCAACCACAGTTAAGTTCCATAGTTTTCCGAGCTTTAAAGGCAACTAACTAATAAGCATGGTCAAAGGCAAGTCAAAACACCAAACAACTAAATGGTGAATCCAAACTGGGCGATTCCGTGTTTTACCTGGTCGCTTCCCTAGTTAGAAAGCTCAATATAGTATAGCGGAACGTCAAAAAAATCAGTCACATATCCGAGTCGACTGACTCATGGGCCTTTCAGTTTGCAATTAATTTTATTTCTTTTTTTCCTTTCAATCACTTAGCCTAATAATTCATTTTGTACAATGTAGTTAAATAGTATATAATCTAAAAAAGCTAAAAGTTAACTTAAAGAGGTTACAAAATAAATAATAAAATAACTCCACTTAAGAATGCAGTCAATTCCAAACTATGATCCAACTATAGTTTAAGACAGACTTAATATGTCGTCATTGTAAATCTCTGGTAGAGAGTTTAGAAGTCTACCTACAAGAAAATGACCTGGGTTTAATGCCTCCAAAACTCTTGCATCAGCGGTGAGATGGCAGAGTGGACGACAGTTCATTATTGCCTCTACTTACGCCACCACTGTCGACATTTAAAGTTTAACAAAAGCTGCTTTCGTTTTCTCCCATTGTTATTAGTCGTTTAAGACTTCCTTCTTCTACGGCATGGTTTGCATTGGTACGTTTCAAATCATCTTTTAATTTTGTTGTGATCATTCAACAAAATTGTATATATGTTCTATATCAATGTGTAGTATAACTCTCTAATTCCATTGGTATTTAAAAAACAGAACTAGAATTGATATTGATTCAATAAAGAAATACCTTATATTAGATTAGATGATATTAAATTAGGAGAAGAGCGGGAACTAGAACACCTCATCACTGCGGCTGTAAGTGGGCCTATTGTGACAACCCCCGTAATCACAGTTCCTCCGAGATTATGGTTATCATCAGGAATTCCTAGACATTGTTTGGTGTCAATCTGCAGCTGGTTCCAAGTCCTAGTTTCCAAAGTGGCGTAGTCTGGTCCAGATTAGGCCCTCCCAGTGACATAGTATGTGTTCTGCTGATTCTTCTTCTTCATTACATAGTCTACACATATCGCTGCGATTGATTCACATGTTATGTAGGAGTTTCATTACTCTGCAATATCCTGTCAAGAAACCTGAGACTATCCGAATACCTGTCCGTGTCAGGCGCAGTAATTCCTGTCTTCTTTTGTGAAATCTAGTTGGCATGAAGAGTTTAGCCACTCTAGTGTTCTTCGTATCTATCCAATAGCGAAGTGCTTAATGGATTAATATGATGCCCCTTCATTATTTCTCATTCATTCTTCTTTAAAAAAAAGTCCATTGACTCTCAATAATTCTTCTTTATGAAACAAAATCTAACTCAGAAATTTTAGGGCTCCTAAAGAAAAAAAAACACACCCCCCATTCTTATTCATCTATCCGATGCAAAAATTAAATAGAATAGAATAACAAAGTTTTGAAAGTACTTATATATTATAAAGAATTGGATCATTATAATAGATGTATGTACTATAAAGATAACCGACCGACCGCCCCACAACTGATTTGCTTCTTTTTGGGAGAGAAATGGATTTTGAATTAGGTTTAACCTGTTTTTTGACCTGCCTCCAACTAACTTTCTTATACTTACTTACAAACAACAAAGTCCATGATGAAATGTTAGAAGTAATGATGGCTATCATTCTATCTTTCTTCGGTCTTTTTATGTATGATGATGTTGTCAACAAACAACACTAAACAACAACATAAAATAAGCTCGAAAAGCGGTGAATTCTCTTAGAATTCATAACCCGACTTTAGATGATTGACAAGCATTTCCTACTATAAAATTATGTAAGCTCAATTCTCTGGTAATTAAAGTCAAAAAAGATACATTAACCTTTTGTTGTTTGAACTACTGACTGTGACTGCTATGGCGATAATGGTGACGACCACGGCGACGACGATGAATTGTGATGATTGTCAAGAACGGAAAAAAGAAAAAAAAAGAAAACAGGAAACTGAAGTTTTTATTATTATGATTTTTATGATATTTTTTTGTTTTTTTTTTTTGGGTTTCGTTAGCTTGCAATTTTGTTGGTCTTTGCAAAAATGGTATTGTACACCTTTCATATTCGTGTGAATTCAAATGAATCAAGTTAAGGCAAATATTTGTGTTCCTATAGTTGTTTGTAGTCTTTATCAGACAACAAACAAGTGCAGTTTATCGAGATATGATAAGCAAAAATAATAGAGGACGGCGGCGGCGGCTACATAGTAAATTCATAAGTAACTGCACCGAACTGAGTGTGAGTGTGAGTGGATTGAGTGCTGAGTCAAGTATGTGTAAAATATCATTCTTATCCATGGTAATAATAAAATGATGAAACATCAATTTTATTGAAAAAAAAACAAACAAAAAAAAATTAAAAAAAAATAGGGTTTGAGCCTGAGAAAATATTGTGCATATATGAGTAATTTTCATCCATAATACTTTGGTATAAATAATATCAATGATATCAGCATACTACTTAGAACACAACATCAGAACAGCTCTGAATGTGAGTACACACGTCTAACAAGTGATGATTAAATTTTAGTAGTTTTGAGTTTACAAATTTTTTTATGGGTTTATAGAAAATCTATTAAAGGAAAAGTGATATCAGCATACTACTTAGAACACAACATCAGAACAGCTCTGAATGTGAGTACACACGTCTAACAAGTGATGATTCAATTTTAGTAGTTTTGAGTTTACAATTTTTTTTTTATGGATTTATAGAAAATCTATTAAAGGATAATGGGTTTAGGGAATAGTAACACATTTATTGTCCATCCTTTCATGCAATTTATGGATGCCATTCCAAAAGAAAGTGCATCATTCTTCATGAACATCAATTATTCTACCATTTCATCAAATATGTATTGTGAAATGCTGCCATTCAGCCAGTGCGTGGTCCCATTGATGAAAACAAACGTTAATCTGAAGGAGCCAAGTCTAGTGGTTTAAAAGTTTCTAACCAAGACCAAAATGAGTGTCTTACGATCATTTACATTCATCATTTAGGTATATTCAGGCCACGTTGTCGGTTTCAGTCAAAGCATCTCTGAGTACTTTGCTGCTCTTAAGATTAATATACTCGTATTGTAAATGATATTTGGTGGTTATAATATTCTTAATATGTAAATAAGTTTTTTGAGTCATTGTAATTTACACTTGAAATTCTTAATTGAGTGGAGTACCTACATATTCTGAATTTCATGATTTAAATTAATATTTTTTATAACATTGTTATATGTTGAAAAAAGATAGTAATGATTAAGTTCAATGGTCTTTGGTGGACTTGCCAGGTCTGAAGCCACACTGATAAGGCCCAAGCAGCTTGTTGACGATGGTCACACAATACGTTCGATAAGACCTTGTATGCGATGTTAATCAGGCTGATCCCGAGGTAATTTGCACAGTTCACAGGATTGAGCAGAGCACGCTCAGGTTGCATTCGTCCGAAAGCGAAAGCGTGTGTTGTCATCGATAGAGGGATCCATATCCGAGGCTTTTTTGATACTTTTCATTGGAATGTTTTTTTATGTGGCGGGTTCCAAGCCCAGTGCACAACCCTAAACTAGAAAGTTCTGTTGTTGGTTGGTGGACGCCAATGTAGCTAAAGTGCAAAACCCCACCTTGGCCTTGCACACTTTGATGAATATGTCAGAGTGGTTTCACCAAAGCTCCCTCTCTCGTTAGCCCTGACCAAGGATCCCACATGAGTTGGTTACCACATCTTCACCTAGATTGCTCATGTTTCCAAGATGCACCACGGGTAGGTGAGAGTAGGAAGATTTGAGGGATATGAGCCGTTAGTAGCAGGAAACCCAAATTGAGCATATCCGCTCTTTGCATCTTTTTTTCTACTTGTCTATTGAATATTACAAGATTCTTGATTAACATTTTGAAAACACTTATGTCACATTTCTTAACTATCATTATAAAAACAAAAAGCTGTTTATACAATACAGTATTTTACCAAGATCTCTCAATCGATCGATTAACCAAACGATGGATCTCTATTTCTTTCTTATTTATAGTGCTGTACACGTATTTATGTTAAGGTATTACAATCGCAGCACACGCATTTCTCATGCCAACCAAATCAATGACCAAACATGGAATTAATTTATTTACACACATTTTTGATAAAATTGGATAGAAAATGTTAAAAAATGTAATTTAATTGACGCACTTTTTTCTTTTAAATGGGAGCACGCAATTATCATCAACACTATGAACGTATGTTGCCAAACCACAAAACAAACTTCGAAAAACCAGTTAGACCCGAATATTAGATACTCTATATACATATGTACAACTCTCTTAAATCATGTCAAAATTTTTTAAAATGGGGGTCACATTGCTGTGACTTAGGTGTTATTACAGTGTACAAATAATATTTCTTAGGGATCTTATGAGTTACGAACTTATTGTATTAACAGAAACCTTTTATTGTCACTTTGTTTTCGCTAGTACATAGAAGGTAGGGTGGCTATACTAAAAAGTATGCTTGCAGTTAATGTGTGAATCTCAGACATTTCGTTCGCATTTGAAATAAACTAATTTTACATAACACAGCATATCCATTACCCCATATCTCTTCACTAATAATATATCGTACAATTGTGTTCACGAAAATAGTTGTTCATCATGTCCCAATAGTTAAAACATTTTTTTTATTATAATCAGAACAAATTGTAAAGAACAGGACAACATAAAAGTCCCATTACATTTTCTTTTTTGATAGGGGTAAGCATTGCTCAATTAAGACTAGAAATTTAAAAGTTAGGCTAAGAAATCAGGACAAAATGTTTTAAATCATGGCAAAAATGATGGAAAATGACATAGAACTATTGGCCAATGCTGTGACCTAGTATATAAATACCAGAAAGGTACAACTCCGTTTGACAAAGAAGCGCATCGATACAAGATTGAAGTGTGCAAGACATCATATCGAATTTTCTGCCAAAAATACATACATACTAGCGTTGCCCTGCGCCCGTTGCCATCGACGTTATGTTAATTGCTGTTTTTCATACAATGAGTACAGAGAATGATCTCAATTTTATACAACAATCACCAAAAACGTACAAAACTACCTGGATCTCAATAACAGCGCCACCAACCGGGTCCAACTGTAGCTTTCGTCCATTCAGGTGACTCCAAAGGTACAACATCAAAAAATTCATCAAAATCGGTGCAGCCATTTAGGAGAAAAAGATTCACAAAAATCCGTACACTCAAATTTTATATATAAAGATATAGGTAACAGCGGAAGCCAAGCCGCCTTCTAATATTGTTGTGATTTAGTAAACAATGATGAGACCGTCATAGACGTTTATGATAGTATTAGACATTTTGTGGTGATGGTTTGTTTTTAAGTTCTTTTTGTGAGGAGATCATTAGGGTGTAGTCTTGTGAGTCGTCTGTGTGATGTGTATATGCAAAGTGTGGTTACTAGTGGGTTTGGATGACGATGCATTACTGTTGAAATCTTCAGGTCCCGGTGAAGTGTCGTGTTTCTCACACATACAACGGAGCTCCAGATATGCGAAGAAGGGCTTTGTTTTTGATAGAGCTTGAATACTGCTAATTTTATAAGCAGCAGTGTTACCCCATATATGTATGCCATAACGCCAGACGGTGGCCACCACTTTCTTATACATGCAGCAGTTTGCTACTAAAAGCTTGTCTGTTGTTTTTACGCAATAGCCAATCTAGTCTGCGCAACTTCCAAAAGCAACAAGCAGTGACACTTCTTACATGGGAGTGCCAAGTAAGACGTTTATCGATTCACCTGCGGGATGATATTTGAACCATATTTTATAACTGGACAAACATAACGCCTTAATGTAAAAGTTCAGGTCAATGATTTTTCGGCATTAATGCTGATGTTGCAACGTATTTAGCCCAAGTGGCACTACTACGTTGATTAAACATGAAGGACAGAGCATTATGGTATGGTGGTATGGGCTTGCTTTGCTTGAATGATCCAAAACATACACACACATGGCCAGCTAAGTCTCCAGACCTTAATCCTATTGGAAATTTAAATTTTTTATCTATTAAAGGAAAGGTTTCAAGAATTTTTTCTAGTTTTCGAGATCTAATTAACTGTATTGTTTAGAATTTTGTATAATTCTATGTAGTATGAGGAGGATTTCCATACTACAATACATTATAAGGTTATCATTATGTGATTTTATTTCACTCAAGCAATCCTGTAATTTCTTATAAAGGGAATGCATGCGTATACGTATATGAGTTAGGTAAGCTTATTAGTTCTTGACCAACTGTGAGATGGGTGATTTAGATATAAAAAGTCTATAGAGGAGGTCGTCATCATCGGGTTGATACCCGCTTATCTCTTTTAATGCTTAAGAGAACAGAGTTATTGATTCTTCTGGTACAGCAACTATCCATATTGTGACTTTTCCAACTGTCCAAACAACTCTTAATTCAGTTGTTGTAGTTGTGCCCTATTCCGTAGAAGTGGTTTTCTTTTTGGGATTCTGTTTTATCTCTCCCTTTTTTAGACCAATTAATCAAGAATCCTTCTTAGTGAAGTCACTCAATAACATTATACATAAAATACTTTTCGTAAATAGATGAATAAATAGATGGATGGATGGATGGGTTCTTTTTTTTTTCTTCTCGTAATTTTTGAAGAGAAGCAATTGATTCTAATGTAATGCATATATTTATTATATTTTTTCAGGACTTGAACAGCGAATGTCCATACTCATTATCGCCAGTGAGTGCTAAAAGTCAAAAATTGTTGAGATCACCACGTAAAGCAACTCGTAAAATCTCTCGTATACCATTCAAGGTAAGTTTAATAATCATAATGAATATGATGATGATGGTGATGGTGATAATGATGAGTGGGGTGTATAGATGATGCTAATTATTTTTACCATATATTTATTTATTTAGTATCTATTAATTGTTTGTCATTTGACGTTTTTAAGGTTTTGGATGCGCCCGAATTGCAAGATGACTTCTATTTGAATTTAGTCGATTGGTCATCACAGAATGTGCTTGCTGTTGGCTTAGGTAGTTGTGTTTACCTATGGAGCGCCTGTACAAGTCAAGTAAGTTAGTTATATATATATATTCATTAATAATTAACACACAGAAACATAATAATGATGATATGAATGTTGTGTGAACGCAGGTAACGCGTCTTTGTGACCTTAGTACGGATGCAAATACCGTGACGTCGGTATCATGGAATGAACGCGGAAATACTGTTGCTGTTGGTACACATCATGGTTATGTTACAGTCTGGGATGTGGCAGCCAATAAACAGGTATGTTTTTATTAAAAAATAACAAAAAAAAATAACATTGATTCTAATGTATGTTGTATAATTTAAGATTAACAAATTGAATGGTCATTCGGCACGTGTTGGTGCTTTAGCTTGGAATAGCGATATCCTATCAAGTGGTTCACGTGATCGTTGGATTATACAACGTGATACACGTACACCTCAAGTGCAATCGGAAAGACGTTTGTCGGGACATCGTCAGGAAGTTTGTGGGCTGAAATGGTCACCAGATAATCAATATTTAGCAAGTGGTGGCAATGATAATCGCCTTTATGTTTGGAATCAACACTCTGTAAATCCTGTGCAATCCTATACCGAACATATGGCGGCTGTTAAGGCCATAGCCTGGTCACCACATCATCATGGCCTGTTGGCAAGTGGTGGCGGCACAGCTGATCGTTGTATACGCTTCTGGAATACATTAACCGGTCAGCCAATGCAATGCGTTGATACTGGTTCGCAAGTCTGCAATTTAGCATGGTCAAAACATTCATCGGAACTGGTCTCAACTCATGGTTATTCGCAGAATCAAATACTTGTCTGGAAATACCCGTCATTGACACAAGTTGCCAAATTGACTGGTCATTCGTATCGCGTTCTGTATTTGGCACTTAGTCCAGATGGCGAGGCCATTGTCACTGGCGCCGGTGATGAAACCTTACGTTTCTGGAATGTCTTCAGCAAGGCACGCAGTCAAAAAGAGAATAAGTCTGTGCTGAATCTGTTTGCAAACATAAGATAAACCCTCTCTCTGACAGATAGGAAATCCATACATTGGCATGTATGTATGAAAGGAAGGAAGGAAGGAAATAAGAAAGAAGCAAACGATTTTTGGATATTTTTTTTTTTTTTTTCGTAATTTAATTTTTTTTTTAATGTTTTGTTCGTAAGATGATAGTGGAAAGTGGGATGATGACAAAGAAAAGAAGACAATGTACGACGATGAAGGATTAACAGTTGATATTTACAAAAAAAAATATCAAAATGATCTAGAGATGAATCAAAGCGAGTAATAGTAGATGTGGTGGCAATCAATCCACTATTAACCAACAATCAACATTAACCATAATATTATTATGATAAAATCAAGAACATCGTTTGTTTTTAACTATGAACTGAAAACTCACTCACTCACCTCACCTCACCTAACCACACTCAACTTGCTAACCCCCTCTCCACTCCTAAATTCTTCTAAATAGATAGATATAAAAATTTCATATATATTTTGTTTGTATATAATTGCATGCATATTTTGTTTTAATTTACCAAACTTTTCTGTTATAAAAAAAGAAAAAAAATTACAAACAAATACTTTTTCTTACTTAATGTAAACAGACCTTATGATCCCCACCCCCGACCTTCAGATAACCAAACCTATAATCATACAAAGAAATGACATAGTAACAGCAAACAATTCCTTTTTTATTTTAATACTTAGAAGAATCCTTCATATCTGCAATAATTTTCGAGTTTTATAATTATTTTTAAGACGAAAAATAAAAAAAAAATGTCTAATTTATAATTAGAATATAATATAAAAGTTTCATACATACATATATAGTTTTATATCTTATAATATAATAAAAAAAAACATAATATATAATACAAATATTATTATAAAAAAGAAACAACTCATCATCAGTTCATTAAGTTGAGTTTTTAATTTGTGAATTTTAAATTTACTTTAATTATTATTAGTTTTTTTTTTTCCTCTGGTTTTCATTAAAGTTTATTTGTAAACGGAACTGAAAATTTTATTACATAAACTTAAAAATGTATAAAATAAATTAACAAACTTATAATACTATTCACTCCCGTGTGAAGAGTATAAAAATATATTTATATACATACATACATATAAAAAAAAAAAAAAATACAATATTGTTTTTTTGATCTTAGTTTCATGAATATTAATGTTCGCACTATACCATTTAGTTCTGCAACTCCTGGACATCCCGAAACCTCTCAATACTGTCAAACATGGTGAGTAGTGCTCTGTCGCTTTTTTTTGATGTCCGACAAGCGTTTCACATAGTCTAGCACCACGACCGACCTCATGTTTAAACTAAAGAAATTGCTGCATCCACCACATTTCCAGATTCTAAGATCGCTTCTGCACAAGAGTAGCTTTAATGTCAGATGAAGGCCAAGAGTCTGACATAAAGAGTATGTGAGCTGTTTGGGACCTTTCCTATGAGAGACGAGACGATCCAGTTGTAGCCTCAGCTCTCTTGCTGGACCAGCATGGAGCCTTGGCTGAAGAGGTGGAACATCTGCATCATTACAAAGTAATTCTTCACTCTGAATCACTCGTCATGCTCCTTCCGTTTTCATTAAGGGTGAAGCCATTCCAAGAAGCGCCACTGTGAAGTACTTCATACTGACACTGGACAAGCGTCTCAACTGGCAATCTCATATTGTGAACAAAAGAAATTAGTAGGACCTGCTCAATAAGCCTTAATATATTTGTTGCGCAAGAGATTTGGTCATACATCTATCGTCTTACAATTTTCATACAATATTTTGTTTTTTGCAATGCGTTCACATGCAGGAACTTCAAATTTCTGACCCATATGGGTGCAACCTACGAAACAAGATGTTGCGGTACAAGCCCATACTGAAACCAGTATGGACTTACGGTATACAGCTTTGGGGCACTGCAGCCAACTCAAATCTAGAAATCCTTCAAAGGTTTCAACCCAAGCTACAGCTGAGGATTGTAGGTGCGCAGTGGTTTGTCCGAAACTCAGTCATCCACCGAGACCTGAATATCCCAAGGATAAATGAAGTATAGTAAAACACAGCATCAGACACTTCATAAGGCAGGACGCCCATGTCAACCAGCTGGGATCTGCGGTTTATAAACGGATATACATATGTGTACATACATATGTATAATGCAAATGGTTTTATTGACCTTATAGATGGTTTTACCAATATGCTTTTTGTAGTAGATAAGCTTCTTGTCAAGGTAGTGGCTGAGATATCAAATGGTATTCCCAGAATTGGGTAAAAAATGTTCTGTGACTTCCAAAACATTCAATTCATAATTTAAAAAAAAAGTCCAATCCAAGTCTAATCAATTATTTGTTTATTTACATAATGAATTGATATGTAAAATTAATTGTTAGGAGGTGGAGTGCAGATCAGAGGAATTGATATCAAGCACAAATGTTCCACATCATGAAAAATACATCACCACAGTTCAGCTTTAAGTACATCATGTTATTCACTTGACTCTAGTGCAACAACAGAAACAAAACTCATTGTGTTAGGCGGCAGTATGACGCCTTCCAGCAGGTAGACTAAATGGAATTTTCTAGAAACATGTGAAAAACTCGGCACTTGTAAATTAAAATCAATCAATTTTAGTTAGTATTATTATTTTTATTATATTTATAAAATATCATTAATAATTACATTATATTAAGTTTTCTTGTGGATCAGTTGTGATATTGTATCATCGCCAGAAGATTGAATGAATTTGTAGAATCAGCAGACCAAGCGATAGGATATATAGCGACCAGCTGTCTCTGAGGAACGTATAATTTTCACAACTTGTCCACGTTTAAGGCCAAAATAACGTGCCACCGGATCACCAGCTTGGATGCGCATCAACATGTTCTCTTTAAGTTTATAACGACTAAGCAGTTCTTGTTTCTCTTCAGGTGTCATGACGACATGTTCCGGTACCAAATCATGTTCGGTTATATTAATAAGCAGTTCCGATTCCAAGAATTGTTCCAATATATATTTCGGAGCCATGTCGACTAGCGATTGTTTTGCTGACGGTGTCATGCCACCTTGGACAACAACAATGGCACGATGGATATTCTCCTCTTGCATACGCGTACAATAGGTTTTGATAGTTTTAATACCAATTTTTGGTTCCTCCGGAAAGAAAACAAACATTTGATCTGTCGGGTCATCATTGTGGGCAACCAAAACAATTAAATCCGAGCGTGCTGGTCGTTTTTCACTTGGCTTGTCACCAAACATTTCCTTAAATTGTTCCAAAGTTTGATCTAATTCATCTTGGGTAACCAAATATCCACGATCATGACTCAATTGCATTATTGTTTTACGAATTCTCCATAATTTATAAGTTTCTGCTTCATCATCCATTGTTAATAATAGTTCCGATAACTAATCAATTTACAAATAAATGAGGTTTGAAATTGAAAGAATAAAAGCAACTTCATAAACGATTTACAAAACGGAATGGAATGAGGGTAACACGCTACTCGCTACTTTTTAAATAAATGATGTGCAAATAAACGATACCATTGCAGCGTACACAGAGTTGCATGCGAGAGTATCGGCTCACATCACTAATTCAAATTAAAGTACGCTCGCTTTCAAACACTATAAATTTGTGTACACATTTTAAAACACAAATAAATAAAATGAAATTTTATTTTATATATTACTTTATTTAATATCATTTTTTTTGTATTTAAATATATATAAATGTTTAAAAATAAGTGGTTGTTAGAACCTTGTTATGGGTGATCGTAATCAATGAATCAAACAAAAGAAAGCAGAAAACCAGTAGAGTATGTAGTAGTGTAGCAAGAAGAAAAAGAAGGGGCTAGCTTAGCTTAAGGCTGGAACAGAATAGTGAAGCTGAATCTGAGTCTGAAGCTTAAGACCGACAAAATTGTAAACAGAATGCGAGGTTCATCCATTATAGCTTTTGTTTTGATTATCAATCTGCTGTGCTTGTCATTTGAGAGGCAGACAGAGATAGAGACAGATGATTTGAAGCCGAGTGAAGTCAAGGTATTTTGACTTCACAGCTTTAGCTTCAGACTCAGCTTCAGCTTCACCATTCTGCATTCTGTTCCAGCCTTCTTTATACTTTCGTTCGCTCGCTCATTCGTTCGATTCTTCGTTCGTTTGTTTCGTCGTTCTGCTGACAACGTTGGCGGCGGCGTTGATAAGTAAACTAAACTCTTAACTCTGAACTAGTTTTGGCAGCGCGCCTCGCTTTCCATCATCTATTTTCCTTCATTTTTTTTCTCTCTCCCGTGTTGTGTGTAATTTAACAAGACGACTATTAATTATTTGAAAATCAAATTAAAAAGTGTGTGCCAAAGTAGAAGAAGATGAAGAACATAAACTTAATACAAAACATCAAATAATAGTGTTAAAATATAAACGCGTTCTTCTTCCTGCAGCCTGCCGCCGCCTCTTTACGAATCAACATCTTTATAATCAACAATCCATATTCTGTATGTTTTGCCGATTCTCGGTTTGTTTATTTGTATTTTCCTATGTATTTACTTGCATAAAATATATTAATAAGATATTCTTTGATTGTGACTACTTTTGTCAGTGAGTGTGTGTGTGTGTTTTGTTATCCTTTTAAAAAAATAATAGAAAAAAAATTTATATTGTACAATCAATACAAATTCTTATCATTATAGCGGGTAAGTTTTGTGGAATAGCTTTGGTGCGGCAGTATAAGAATATTTTTTTTATCAAGTAATCAAGAAAAAGAAAGAACAAAAAAAAGGGTTTTGCATATTATCAATTATTAGTTCGGCGAGAGTTCTTTTTCTCCTCCTACTTCCCCTTCTTTGGCTTGATAGTGGAGTATTGAGCGTGCGAGCGAGCGACACTCGTCGTTCTGATTCTGAAAAATCAATAATGTGCAGCAATTGCCAACTCCTCAAACTTCTGTAACGCCGCCGCCGCCACCGTTTTTGCTAATGCTGCTTCTGTTGGTGCTGGTGGTTCTCGCGCGCTTCTTACATATTGTTGTACGTAGTACATACATACTTATAACCATTATCGCATCATCGTTCTTCACTTGTTTATTTATCTCTTATGTCTGTCTGCGCTGACTCTCATTTGCAATTGCATCTGCATCTATGTATGCCCTTCGTTGATTTTGATTGTGTTGTTATTGCTAGGCTCCTGGTTGGGTCATTGGGTATAGGAGAGGGAAAGAGAGGATTTTCTTGGTGGATGGATGGAAGGAAGGAAGTTTGAAGCAAAACTTAGGAAAATGCACATGCACAAATGATGATGAAGTCAAGGGTTTTTTTTTCTGAGTTCTCTGATCTCTGTGTCTGTTTCATATTATTTTTTTAATGATTTATATGACAAAACAAAATTGGTAAGAAGGCTCGGCTCAGCTCAGCTCAACTCAGTTCGGTTAATCATTTTCCATGGAAAATGACAAACACACATACATACATATGTATGTATAGCTGAGTGTATAAGACAAACACACGCTCGTACGCCATAAGCCAAAAGTTTACGCTTTGTTGATTTTTCATAACAAAAAAAAAAATAATTAAAATTTTTAAATAAGTTTGGTTTTGTTTTACATCAAAAAAATAAAAAATAAAATTTAAAAAGAAGATAAAAAAACACCATACGTGGCCATAATAAAAATATGTAATTTTTTTTTAAATAAATAATTAAATTTCATAAGAAAAGCTTTTCGTTTTGTTGTTGTTGTTACAAATACACACTACTTAAATATTTAAGGTTATTTCTTTTTAGTTTTCTTTCTTCTTTTTTTTGTTTTCTTTCATTTGTTTTTGTTATTTTGTTGAGACAAATTGCATTTTGTTTAAATATTTTAATAAAAAATCGATAACACAGACACACCACCACACACACTCAGAAAGATGGAGACTAACAGACAGACACGCAAAATACACACAAACAAAAACAACAACAGTTATACATATGTATGTGTGTTGATTTTGTTTTGCATATTTTCTTTATTTTATTTCTTTTTTTTTTTTTTTTGCATTAAATCCAATTAAAGAAAAAATAAGAAAAAAAAAAATCAAATAAGCAAAAAAATCTGTTAAAGAAGAGAGGAGGAAGAAAAATAAATATATAAGAAAAAAACAATTAAAATGAAAATGAAAATTTAGAAGAATAAAACTGTCACCAACGAGAGACCAGACCGATAAATTAAATCTTATATACATATGTGTGTATATGAAATAATCAATTGTGAACGTGATTTTATTCAAAACAACAAAATTCTCAATTGATGATGACAAAAAAGTAAGTGAACATCGCAGCAGAAGAACTAGAAGCAAAAGAAGGGAAAAGCAAAGCAAAGAAACCAACCAAAACCTATGGGCTTTAACTGTAAATTCTTCAATTTATGTATGTGTGTGATAGATAACAACAGCAATTACAATAGTAAAAGTAACAACAAGCAAGCAAGCGAACAAGCCACGAAACAAGTGAGTGAGTCAAGAAGTTGAAGTGAAGAATCACCAAAAACAAACAAACAAACAAACAGACAAACGAGATCAATCACTGAGGAAGCAAAATAAACGCACGCACGCACGCACGCTTTCATAACAAAAACATGGCAACACTGCAATCATCAACATTACCAACAATATCATCATCATCATCAGCATCAGAATTAGCGACAGAATCATTATCATCATCAACATCATTCACAATGACAACAGCAACTTCACCAACTCAGACAATGACAGCGACGCCGACAGCGACCATACCCATACCAACACCAAGGCCCACATTACTCTTTGGTGGTAATAATGTTGGTGGAAATGCTGCTACAACTACGAGTGGTTCTGAATTTGGGTCTGCTACTACTACAACCACACCTTCTAGTACTCCTACTCCTAATTCTGCTGATGCTGCTGTTGCTGTCAGTTTAAAAAATAATAAATGTTTGTATTCCTTGACAAATTCTCTATTCTATGTTTTTACGCACTACTTATATGTACCATTCCCTGATACCCACCTATGTATATAATCGATGCTTGGATCACTCACTCGCTATTTAACTAACCATCTATACATACTTACTGTATATAAGTAAACTTTCTGGATATGTTTGCAAAACTCAAGTAAATCCATCATGTCATAAGTAAACCCAATACTATGTAGTATAATACAGACAGACAGACATAAATATCCATCCCATATTAAACTAGTGGACCAACCAACCAGTAAGTTCATTCTTCCCATATACTTGTACAGTAAAATCTTTTGCTTTTGGGCATCTTTTAAAGATAAGTATTTATCCATATACCTACTCGTACATACACGCTATGTTCTTTTAAATAACCGAACTTTTTAGTTAAAAAAATAAAACAGAGGTAATATTTATTCAAAATTCAATCCATTTGACTCAATACAACATTTGGAATGATCAACCAATATATCCACAGCCTTTTTAAAGACGGTTTTTGGGTTGCTCCTTAGAACCTATGACACGGCTGCTTGAATACTTGTGGAATGTTATCGTAAAATGCTCCTTTTATTACAGTTTTCCGTTTTGTGAACAGAAAATATTCACATGATGATAGATCAGGCGAATACGGCAGTTGGTTGATGACACAAATTGGTTTTTTTTTTTTTTCATCATAAATTATTTGACTTTTCTGGATTTCGTTCAGTTGATGTGGACAGACCTTTCTTTTACACAAATCCTCAGTTAAAATTTTGTGGATTGCCCCGCAATATATTTTTAATTCTTCTACCATCATTCTTACAGTGAAATTTGCATCGATAGCTATTATTTCACATAACTCAGCATGATTTGATGCTTCTGGTCATCCAGGAATTGGATCATCATTTAAATCCTAACTGCCACTTTTAAATCACTTAAACCAGGTGTAAGCTTGAGTACGACTTATACACTAGTCACCACAAACTTTTCTTAACATTTCGTAGGTCTCAGTGAATTTTTTACAAAGTTTTATAAGTACAAACTTTTATATTTGCTCTTTGTTCCATATTTTTTTATTTTTTTTTACGACACGAGCACCCAAGTTTAATCATATTCTAATAAAAATGTCAAAGGATTATCTTTCGAATAAAGCCAAATTCATGACAATTAACACCATTAATCAGATCAATTTAAAGATGTAGGGACATTTCTAAAAAAACACCCTTTATATACATTTTCTACTATTTACTTACTACTCTTCATACTATTGTACTCTTATAACATATATTATTTAAGTTTATGTTTACGGCAAACACATGATCTTAAACTTAGTTATGGTATGGGGACGATCATCACTAATACTTTCAGTAATTATTCTCGATTCGATATTCAGACATAGTAGTACATATCTACTTATTATAGTAGGTACTTATTGTAAAGGTGAAATCTTATATTCGGTGATATTCAGTCTGTTCTTATTGATTGACCTAAATCGTTCGTACATGTAGTTCCATATAATTTTCTATTGTGCCATCCATTTCCTGTTTTTAATTTAGTCCCTAAACCCATGTTACTCATACCCACACACATACCCATCTTTCACAAAAAATGTTTTAATTACAAAAATGTCTAATGTTATTTACATTTTCTTAAATAACAACCACGACAACAACAACAAATAACACCATAAACCATAAAAAACCAACCAAAGGGGTCTCTTCTACTCCCTCACCTTTGGCAGTGGAAATGCCACAATGGAAAAAGGATTTGATACAACGACGTAAATCGCATGGGTTGTTGGTAACTTCACCATGTACCTCATCACCACCATCAACCACAACAAAAAATAACATCTTTCAAACCGGGCTGCCGGGTAAGTTACATAAACCCCAGAGCCGAAGCCCTACCCCACCAGAATACCCAACCCAGAAAATGTTCCAAAATATTGTACCTATGTACATAAGTATGTTAAATACGTTCCATTCCATTTTGCATCAAATGACTACTAGTGAATACATTCTTATACTATTAATTATGATTATCAACATTATCATCATCATCATTAATATTGTGTTGTTATTGTTAGTTTGAATTATATCCTTATGCTTAAAGGAAATTCTCTTTATTGAGAAAGTTTTGTCAATTTCTTGTGCCGATTGATTTATCATACAATACAATTAAGCAGCTTCCTCTAGTCCCCCACACCCCCAATCCATGAATCACTCGACATCAATATCCAGTACAGTCTATGGTCACTAAATCAAGTTGCTTTCATGTTACATATTCAATAAGGAGATATGTATATTACCTCGTTTATATGACGTTCATATCGTTTGCACGAATTTCGATGTAACAAAAATCGTATTTATAAACAATTTTTCAAATCGAATTTCATACATGAATCGATTTCGCGAAACTCACATATGAGAATCGATTTCGGTTTTGTAAATCGATTTCAAATGTCATGTAGACACTTAGCACTATCATTTCGATTTGAATTTCAGAATTTTGTTTCATAAGAATTGCCATGTGGTAGAACTATTTTGCTTTATTTTTTTTTTTAAATTGTGATTTATATACTGAAAATTCGTTGTAAAACGTTATTAAAAATCAAGATATGTAGGTATATATTATTTAATTCAATGTGATTTTAAATAACAACTTATTCTGTTGAGAAAACCGCATTATATTTTATGCATATGGCCACTCTGACATAATCTAAGTAAACCAAAATCGATTTAATCAAACCGATGTCGATTGCTTCATGGAAACATTAGCTCAAAATTCGATATTCGTTAAATCGAACCTTGTGGAAACGATGTGAACGTCATATAAACGAGGTATACGATAACTTCAAGATCTTTAAATTTACTTATCACAATAATTTGCTCACCTCACCATATGAACTTTTTGCATGGGTAAAGAGGTGTACATGAATGATATCAATAGTCTTCGCCAAGATGCGTTGAATACCATATATTGTGAAGAAGGGGGGTTTCGGCCTTCCTTGCTTTACATTTGTGATAATGAAATATTATTTGTTCGTTATTATCTTGAATAATTGAATATTGTATTTACTAAGTAAGTAGTACCTAGTTAATGAAATGAATTCTTATCTTCTTTGAACTTTTTATGAGGCCCCGATTGACTGACAGACTAAGTAACTGCCTGACTGACTGACTGACTGATTGATTGAATGACTGGAGACTCTACTGATGATGACTCTCCCTACTTTACTACTAATATTTGCCATTGATTGAGTCATTGATTGAATTTGAGGAGTGCATTCAGTTTGGTTCTGTTATGGTTTGGTTTCACTTTGATTGATTTCAAACAAAGGTATCGAAACGACTCACTCGTTTGTATTTTGCGACTTGGCTTCGATTCAATTAAGTACAAGACATGTGTTTATAGTATTTTTGTTTTTATACGATTATATACTTATGGTACATAGGAGGTAATACATACCTACTATATATGTAAATTTTAACACAGCTGTGAAATGCAATTAATGTGAATTGTTATAAGGAAAAGCTAAGGCAGTCAGTCAGTTAGTCAGTCAGTCAGTCATATGAATGAGTAAGTTTATTATTATTTATTAATGGTCATATGAATGAAATACATATGCTTAAGTCGGATGTTATATTCATTGAAATCACCCACCCAATACCCACCTGATTCTATGGTGGTGATGTGATGATGACTTATGGTAAAGACAAAGACTGCAAAAAAATGAATAATCAATAATCGATATGTACAATACAACAATTGTATTTTCTTTTTGTTATACAATTCTCAGAGAGTGCCCCCCTTAGATTGGAGGCCGATACAGACAGAGATACATATACGATACCATACCATTATACAGTTGTAGAGAAAAGCGTTCACAATATCTCTTTCAATTTAAATGCTATCAAGGCTATGATGATGGATGAATGTGGTTTACAGAATTTCATATTAGCCAACTTGAGAGTATATTATAATAATTAAAGTCTGTTGCTAGAAGACTATGATCTTACCCATAGATTTTCTATTGGATTAATATTGTGCTATTGGAACAGATAGTAGGCACTGTTTCATACATTTGAATTTGTCTTGGATGTGTTTTGTTCCATTCATTGTCCATGGCCTGAAAGTTTCTTTCTGAACAGATGTTCAGTATGTCCAAAATCATATGAAAACTTTTTATTTTAAGGTTTTTCTAGTGTATATTGTAGTCTGTAGGACTCGCTCCACTAAATCCCAAGTATTTTGCTTGTCATCTAACCCAAGTCTCCTTAAATCATTCGTTCGTCGTTAATTCAATTCATATTTTAACCTCAGATCTTAATAGACGTTTTTTTATTCTATTGCAATAATTTTGACCACAAATCCCCGTGTTTGTGTTCATTGTCTTTCGAACAATTCATATACTGATTTGTATATTTCGGTAGTGTGATCAGTAGTACTTATACTTATAATTAACTCAATGTCCCTGGTGGCCGACTTAACGGCTATACAAAATTGATATGTCAGAAAGCTAGGAAATGTCTGATCATTTAAAGCTTATGTTGTCTTTGGCGTTCGTATACCCACAGGTCATCTGGGTGAAGGAGCTTGAGCCTCCTCCTGGAGGTATTTGTAGCCAGAGCAGTTGTTAGTTTATTGACATACGACGGTCATTATACCTGCTAGTGTGACTGTTAATTTGCTCACGGACCAAGAGGATTGATTCACAGGTCCCGGGAAACTGATCTTTTATTTCATTATTTTTTTTTTTTTTTGTTTTTTTTTGACCTCATCATAGTCACAGATGCTTTTGATGCCTTTATTTTTTTTTCCCCTCTTCTGTTTGTCTGTTTTAGTTTGTTTTGTTTGTTGTCTGTTTTCTGTATTCTTATTATTGTAACTTGTTTTCATTCGTTTATCACTTATTGTCTCTCTTCCCCGGGTCCCGGGTCACAGGTTGGTGGTTTAGTTTCATTTGACAAACAATAAAAACTCAATAAATATTGTCTGAGAAACAGAAACAGAAATAAGAAGTAAAAGAAAAGTAGTACTAGAAATTATATTAGGTTTTCTTGTTTGCTTTTCGCTTAGCTTTACATTGACACCTTTATTTATTATTACTGATTACTACAATTGAAACAAAAATAAAGTAAATGTTAAGAAAATATTGGTTAAAAAAGTACAGACCACAGACGACAGACTCTTTTTTATTCATCATCTTTATAACTAACTCTATCGAATCGATAGGAACATTATGCTACTCTCAATAACTTCACATGCACTAATGTGAATCAATGGGTCTTCTGTTGTATTATATGTACCATATAGAGCAATCAATGCCTATAAATTACGAGTACACACATATTGGCATATTGGCATGATCGTCATGTTTGTTGATCCATTCTAATCTACAGTAATATTTGTCTCAAATTAGACTCGAAATTTTCTTTTTTTGAAGATTTTTAGATAATATTTTGTACATTGCCTTTTTTACCCTATAACTAACTGATCATCATATCAACTAAGCAGGTTCAATTCATGTCCAACCAGTTGCTTGCCTTTTGGAAATGACAAAAGCTAGAAATCTCATATTTGACATGACGACAATCAAGTTTCCATATGGACACAATGGGTACTGTTGGGTATTAAAAAAAAAAAAAGAAGAAAATATCAACACTTTTTGACGCTCATGGATGCATGCGCTCAAGGTGTATGATCATGTGTACACGGCAAGTGAGAAATTGCCCACATGCTTGTTGCCATATATTTAGCGCCCTCTACTTATGAACTATTGGTGTATTGAAATGCAGTTTGAATACTGACTCTGCCCTAAACGTAAGTCAAATCAATAATATAATATTTCTAATGCATAGCCGTAAACTTTTCCCTTGATGGGAGAAAAACAAAGCCAAAAAAGATGTAAGGTCTTATTTTATTGTTATTAAATTTTTGAATCCAATGTTTGTGGAGGCCCAGGGCTGTCGCCGGCACTGGTCTTGTACCAATAAACATAAGTACATACATATACGAGACAAAGGTTTAGTTCCATGTCACACAACGTGTTTTCAATGTGAATCCTGATCCAAGTCTGGGATAACCGTCAGACTAGAAGCAGATCTTGCTTCCTTTCCTGCAGCGTCTGGGGATTCATCTATCCCTCTATCCCCGAATGACCGGGAATTCAAAAGAATTTTAATTGTATTCTTGGTTTTGATTATTCGTAAATTGTGGATTCGTACCTTTGTTTTCTTGTGCCTAGTAGATAGTTGCAAAAATGGACTAGTAGTAAGTAGTAGGGAGGGCACAAATTAGGTACAATATACAACTATTATGTATAATCAATACGATGGGATAAACTCTAACAATCTCTAATCCAGTGTGTACTACAATATTGTTCAAACATTTCGCATGTTTAAAAATTCAAAGTGTATCCCATAGTCGACGCGACTATCCGACTATAGTTCTAGAGTGTACTTACTAACTTGTTTGTCTTTTTCAATTTTAAACAAAAATTTCATTTGTTTTAAAATACTAAATACAATATTTACCAATTGAGCGTGAAATTTTGTTATCTCGTATTGACTTTGGGCTGACTGTCTCTTAAAATAAATGCGAATACAATAGAATCGAATTGAAACAATCGAATGTTCAGTTTTAGGTGTTTTTTGTTTTTTTTTTTTTTTGATAAATTTCCTATAAATAATTGCTAATATTATTGATTATCAATGAAATTGTTATCATACTAAATATTATAGTCCATATTGAGGGGAGGCCGAGCTACTTACTTGCCATCCCCATTTCCATCTCTATTTCTGATAAGCGCACATGAAAATATTGTACATAATAGTAGGTATATAGTAGTATCAAATCAAATCAAATATGTACTCGTATTGTGTACTTTGAAAATCATGTCTCATATTGAGTTTGGGCTACATACTAGCTGATAGATGGATATACTATTGGTAGTATAGTCAGATAGATAGTATAGATAGATAAATCGAAATATGTTTGGATGTTCAATACATGTATGTATAATTTCCGTTGCTAATGTGTGTTGACTCATATAGTATGTTCATAAGTCTAAGATGTTTATCAGATCAAATAAATACATATGTATATATCTATGTACAGTGTCTGTGATGTTTTTAGGTTTACTAAGAATTTTAACATTTCTATTGTTTGCTATTTCTTGTAGTACCGCTTGGAACTGGAACGAAATATGCACGTTAAATATTCTTATCAATATTATCAATTACTTTTTTTTTATGTACCAAATGAATGCTCGTCGTACTTGGAGTTAGTTCTACTTATGATCAGCACCTGCGAAATAATGAATGTTGCTCTGCTTAATGTCTGTGTTTTACCAGGAAAATACAATATTATTATAGGTTCCACTCAAAGCCCAAATCCAAACATATGTAGGTATGCTTGTGTGTAAAATCAAAAACCTGGTTCCATGGAATTGAAAAGTTTTATTGGCTTCAACTAACGTGATGTCCTTGAGATATATGATACAATATGTAAAGGTTAGTTACAGTCTCGACTAATCAGTGGATTTTTGATGGGAGATGATCTCTAATACATTATAAGCATCCAATTCAAAGAAAATCTTAGTAATCTAACCATATATATATGGGTGACCTCAAACGGTTTCTGTACTACACTGTATCACAATATATGTAGGTGTTAGGTATTTTTCTGCTGAAACTGTTCAAAATATGTAATGAAATTCCAATTACAATCGTATTAAAAGAATCATGTGTGTATTCGTTTATTGATATTGAGAAGAAGGAAAATTCAGGAATTTCCTGACCATTTATTTTTTAGTTTAGTCGACTTAAGTGACTGCACTCCTGATTATGATAAAGACTAAACTCTACTACTATTATTTCGGATAGGTTTTACTACACCAAACGACAATTTCCAATTTCTAGGTAACCCTAAACTACAACCAACAGAAATTTCAGACATATCTCCGAAGAAAATATTTGAATTCTTAATTAATACCAGACATACGGTGAAGCTGTAATTATGGGATTTGTTACAATAGGCCACAGTGGCAAGGTGACTAGCTTCCGGCCTTCCTCAACCTATAAGTAGATCTTCTAGGTGGCAGTATACATCATCCTAAATAAAATTATCGTCAGAATAAAAAGGAACGATCAGTATCATTCATTTAACTTTATCTATCCGTTTCCTTACAAACTTTTAGGCCTCTCAGTTTTTAAATATTAACATGAAATTATATCATAGGGCCTGTCTAAAGTTTTGATATCATAGGGATTATGTTAATGTTTTGTCAAGTTATTTTCATGTCTCGTATTCTAAGAAAAAAGACGTAAGACGTTACCATTTCATCACATCTTTAATGATTGATCATTCGAGACAACAATGCGTGATGTCAGGACACCTTTCATAACTAAAGCCAACAACTTGACCGTTCATAACGCCACACTAGTCGCCGCGTACACAAGAAAACCGTCGTCAGCATTGTACCAACTCTGCCCATAAGAAAGGCTGCAGCCGCCGTTGTGCTAAAAAAGGGCAAGTACGCCGCCCTGCGTGCAACCTTCAAGGCTGTTAAGACGCTTCCTGATGAAATTGAAGACCTTGCTCTCACCGGCTCCAAGTACTACCCAGGCAGGCTATATTGGGATTTTGTACTAAATGAAAGAGAATAATGGGTGCCATTCACACTCTGTCATTCAAGTGATTTGCAGCGGTCGACATGATTTGACATACATTCGATTGGCGAATGACATAAGTAAATGACAAAATTGTCGTTTGGTGTAAACCTACTACCCTTAGATCTCATTCCACATATATCACATACGACATGCATACATTTCAATCAATGGTGGTGGATGGGTGTTTGGTTGCGTGGGGTTTTTGGGGTCTTATCAATGTCAATGTGTCTAAGTGTGCATGTACTACATATTTCTTTTTGCTTCAATCATCCTTTTGCGCTTGCATTGAGAGAGAGAGAGAGAGAGAAAAAGCTATAAGAGAAGAGAATTGATATAAGAACAAAGAGCATTCAATACAACACACACCAAATTCACCACACTTGCTCTGCTAAAATTGCTCTCTCTCTAACTCATGTTTATGTTATCTGATTTTAGTAAATCCCTTTTGCTATGTTCTGTTGTTGATGTTGTTGTTCTTGTTCTATTCTTTTTGACATTTCTGGTTTCTTTCTACAACTTAAATCAACTCCTCGGATTGGTTCTCTTTGCCTTGATCAAGTTTTTACTTTACTCTTCCTTGCTTTTTGTCTTGCTCTCTATCTCACTCTTTCTTTGTTTCTTTCTCATGCCATTCAATTCCGGTTAATTTTGTTCCTTTCACATGCCATTCTATTGCTCCTGTTGTTGTTGTTTATTGTAAGATTTTCACACTTTGTATTTTCTTTATTTTGGCACATTTGTTTTTTTTTATACTCTTCAAGAAGTTTGTAACACACATAGAAGGGGACATTGAAGTACATACATGTTGCACATTTTTGCACATTTTGGTTTGTGGGAGGCAAACTGGACAATGGAAAATTATGAAAGAAATATTAGGTATTCCTTAGTACATAATCAAATGATTCCCCAAGTCACTTTAGAAAAAAATTGAAACGGAAGAGATAATAAAAATTAAAAACCAGGGCTATCTGCATTTAGATTTTTATATCAATACACACTTTCAGGCACTGGGAATATTATTCAATTTATGCTGTATTCTCCATAAAAGTTAATCTTGCACAGTGGGAGCTTTATTTGATTTTGGAAGCCTCCCTTTTTCTGTGGACTTTGAGTTGGCCACTCCTTCACCTTACGTGGTGACTCTGACCTCGGAATGGTTCCACAATGTAGTTTTAAAAATGTGTTTCTAGCCTTACTTTGTTATATTCAACGTTTCGGTGCGTAAAGCACACCTGGAATTTTCCTTTTTTCTTCCTAAGTTGTAGTAACACTGATCAACATTTATTCAGTTTTGCTCGTTACTGTCTACTCTTGATCAGCTTGACGAGACGAGCTATGTCCGTCTGTGTGTATGCAAACTAGTCCATCAGTTTTTGAACTAGAAAGCTGAAATTTTGCACATATTTTTACCATTTGTCGGAATCAACCGAATCGGACCACTGGAGGGATACCACCTCCCATACAAATCCAAATTCAAATTAATGATTTTATTAGAAAAACTTTTTTGTTTTTTGTCTTATCGAAATGAAATTTGGACACTATAAGTTTCTGACCTACGTATATTCACAAACCATGTAAATTTAAGTATCCTTGGTTACCCGGTCTCAATGTTGAAATGCTGTATGAATACTGACTACTCTACCCTAATCATAAGTAAAATCAATAATGTGTGCTCTATCGTAGGAGTGTTGTGTAGTGCATGGTCATGCGCACACGGTGTACGATCAAAGAGAAATTGCCATATACAATATTTAGTGTCATCTACATATGACTATTGATGTATTAAAATGCAGTATGAATACTGACTTCTACCTAAAACGTAAGTCTAATTAATAATATAATATTTCTGTATACTCGCTCATTCAGAGAGGAGCGTGAAGAGTATTAAAACTTTGGTAAAGCCATAGATAACCTTCTTTGTGTTTTTTTTATTTTTTTGTAATCTCATTGCAATTTTTGAATTCTTTCTCTTGTCTTCTTGTCTTGTTTTTATTTATTGTGTGTATAAAGTATTTACTTAATAAAATAACCAGTTTTGTTGTTGTACAGCTGTAATTTAATATATGTACTATATTTGAGAAAATGTATAATACTTATTCCGATCCCTCCGACCGTCCGTCCGTCCGTCCGTCCAATACATTGGTAGGTGCCTATTAAATGAAACACTTACATAAGTATGTACGTATGTACATACATACGAATGTATCTCATTCGTCATACACATTAATTGTACTACCGACTAATGTAAAGTACTCGATATACAGATGTATGTATGCATGGAGTATAACATTCCTTAACCTTTTCTCAGCCGCTCTCTTTCATCTTTTTATAATTTTTTTTACCGATAAAAATTCAACGTGAGAATGAAACAACGAGATGTGGTTATAAAATAACGAAACTAACAAGCTGGAAGCTGAGTTATTATCCTTCTTCATGTAGATTGTCCATGGGGCTAGGTCGGTTCATCACTCACTCAGCTTAGCAATGTTGTCACTGAACCTACTTATAGCTAGCAATCCATTTATAATAGAAGAGTGTCATTGAATACCATGTACCATGAGCTTGATCAGTCGAGGATGAATACATATGGTACATAAGTATATACGTATGTCTATTGAATTGCAAATATATATGTATTTTCATATCAATGTTGGATTGGTCTTTGGTTAAGGATACAGCACAATTGGTACTAGAACTCTATTCTCTTATATTAGGTATCTGCGTGTTGATGGTTGGTTGGTTGGTTTCCATGGCTGGCTCGTATAGTCCACTACGAGCCACAATTAGCACTAGAGTGCCGAACGCAATTAGTATTACTAAATCCAACCTGTCGAATTTAGGTATTTGAGTAAATCACCCGGGCATGTGACTGAACAGTCCGAGTGATTGTCGATGAAGTATTTGCCCAGAAACTTATTTCTAGTCTTTGCCAAGGCTGGGCATTGACATAGAAAGTTGGTGAGTGACTCCTCTTCCTCTTCGTTTCCGCAGCTCCTACAATGGCTTCTAAACGGAATACCCAGTCTCTGCGCGTGAATCCCTACACACCAGTGACCGGTAAAAACCGCTGTGATCCTTGCGGTAGCCGAGCGTCTTCTGTTAATAAGTCTAAAAGACATATTTTCGTTGTAACAAGGCCAGGTAGCACGTGCCGCTCTGCAAGGTTCAAGATCTTCTGCGTGTTGATAGTGCGATCTACTATTATCTTGAATCAAATTCCGATCGATTCAATTCTGAATGTAACAGGATGAGTAGGATTCCTAGAAAATCTGTTCTGTCCCTTTCTTAGGCTGATCATCACTATTGATCCCATCGGTTATCGTTGGGGGAAATGCATTGTGGAGATGGTGGTGGTATTTCTTCACGGGAGTGAATAGTACCTATTATAAGTTTGTCATTTTTAATCAAATCGATGAGACGAGTTGATTTTAGCAATATCCGTCTGTCCGTCTATATGTATGCAAACTAGTCCCTCAGTTTTTGAGCTAGAGGGCTGTTTCTTTTTACCATACGCTGCACATTGCCGGGATCAGCCGAATTGGACCACAAGGGGGGTTACCTTCCATATTATCCCCCATTTAAATTCATGTTCTTATTAGAAAAAGTTTTTGTTTTTTGACTTATCGAACTGAAATTTGGACACTATAAGTTTCTGATCCATATTCATCAACCATGTAAATTGTAGGGTTACTAGGACGGATACCTCCCATACAAACACAAATTAAATGACAAACTTGTAAAGAGTAAAAGTACAATAAAGTACAGTGCCACTCAAACTGTGCTCATATATGATACTCAAACTGATGCTAATGAAGGAAGGTTGGATCCAACCCGGAGTAGCGTGAAGAGTATTACCTCTTTGGCATAACCAATGATAGCCGTCTTTCTGGTTTGGTTTTTTTTTTTTAGTTAATAAGTTCGGTAGGTTATGGCCAAGAGCTTCCTTCTCAAGAACCTTGTTACCATATACTATAGGATGTACATATTGATGTATGTATGTACGTACAAGTTTAATATTCCAGATATTATTATAATTTTTGTTGCTGTTGCTGTTGTGGTGTGCTTGAGTTAATTTTAAACTTTGTTTATGCTGCTGATTCAATTTTCTACTACGAGTATGTATGTTTTCATTTCTTTTTCTTATCCGTTGCTTGTGCTTCTTTTACTGTTACACGTAACTGCGCTCACCAAAATGGCAAAAAGAAACAAAAGGAGAAAATAACAACAAAAAAAAAAACAAATTAAACAAAGAAAGATTGGGATCGCGTTCTCTCTCTCAGAAAATACACATGTGTTTTGTGCTAAGCCCAATAATAATAATAATAATAAAAGAGGTGGAATTATGAGGAGTGAAGTGGTGTAGAGAGGACAGGTTGGGGTTGGATTGGCATATTATTGTAAGTTAGACAAAAGAGTTTTGAATTTTTGTAAATTTATTTTGTTGTGTTCCCATTGATCAATTTTATCCTTTTAATGTTCAAAAATTTGTTATTACATTCTTTTTCTTTTGAATTACAGATGATTCAACTATTGGAGGAGTAGGGGAAAGAGGAATCGTCAACACTAGTCAACAACCGACAACATCGAAACTATTGACAAAAATAAATTCACATCAAACGCCGCCGGCTATAACTTCTTCGTTAGCAAAGGAAAAGTCTTCTGAGAATAATATTCTTATTGGTGGTGGAGGTCATTATACGACGCTTCAAGCAACAGCAGCCGCTGTTGATGCTTCTGACGCCGCAACAGTCTCTGCTTCTGTTGTATCAGTTGGTGGACAATTAACAAAAAGCAAAACTAACAACAATAGCAATAGCAACAGCAACAGCAACAACAGAGAACATCATAATATACGTGAAGAAGAAGAAGTGGAAGAAGAAGTAGTGGAAGAAGAAGCTGAAATTGAAATTGAAGTGGTAGCAACTTTAGTATCTTCTGCTTCTTCTTGGTCCTCTTTTTCACCATCTTCTTCGGTGAGTACGTTAACTGAGGCTGCCGCTGTCACTTCTGCTAATGTGGATATGCAGACAACAGTAACATCAACAACAACAACAAAAACATCAGCAGCAGCAGCATCAACAACCTCAATAACAACAACAGCTGGCAATGTGCCAATACCAAAGCAACGATCACTTCTATATACACAACAAACAACAGCAAAGCCACCAACAGCAGCAGCAACAACAAATCTAAGAAGTCAATACACTACCAAAGAACTTCAAGAGCAACTTCTTGAAGCAACAACAACAACAACAACAGCAAATGTTAATGTGAGAACAACAGCAATAGGAGAATTAAAAACCGGTGAACGTTCTTCGTTGTCAATACTACAAGCAGGCAGAGAGAAAGGCGAACGAGAGCGCGAATGTGATACAGCAAGTTTTAATAAAACCGGTGAACATTCAGTACAAGCCAGAGAGCAAGGTGAACGCGAGCGTGAGAGAACCAATTTTAATAAAACGACAACGGAAGACGAAGAATTAATCACAGCTGCTGCTGCTGCTGCTACAACTAATACTACTACTATGGTGAATAAAAGTGGAAGTGCTAGTGGCAGTGGTGGTGGTAGTGAATGTGGTGGTGGTGATGGTGGTGAAGTTGAAAGTGGCACAGGCAAAACGCATCAGCAGCAGCAACAATCGCAGTCACAGTCGCAGTCACCGACTATGACGCTCCAATTGGCGTTAAAGTTAAATCAGTTAAATATGAAATGCGAGTCTGAACGGAACGTTAACGTGACTTCGCAACAAATAAATAATAATTTAAGTTCGCAACAACAACATACAAACGCTTTGAGTAATATTAGTAGTAGTAGTTGTGTTAGTAGTGGTGGCTCAAGTGTTGTTGGTAGTGGAAGTGGTGTCAGTAGTGCTGTTGGAAATGATAAAAACTGTAAAACAAAAATATCACAAAAATTACAAAATAATCAATTTATAAAAAATCAACAACAACAACAGCAGCGTGTTCAACAAAATTTCATTTTACCAAAATATACAAAATATAATCAATCACAATCTCAATCACCAACAAAATTACCAACAACAGCTATAGCAGTAGCATCAGTGGCAACAGCAGCCACAACAACAGCAGCATCAGTAAATATAAACAGTAAAAATAAAATGGTTGCTGTCCAGGAGATGAAGAAGACAACAACAACACAAAATGGCGCACATCATCATCATCACCACCATGTTGTCGACGAATGTGAAACAACATCAACAACACCACCAACACCAACAGTTGCAACATCAACATCAGCAACAGTAACCAGGGATTACAATTATTATCATTGTAATAATAAGACAACAACAAATATGATGAAACGTCAACAGCAGCAGCAACAGCAACAACAAGGCCAAGGTACTAGAACAGTAATATCTAGTGATTTAGATCCTAGTGAGGATTTAAGTTATGGACCTGGAATTGTATCCAAATTACGTTGCCGCTATTTGAGTTTGGCTTTGCGTGATTCTATGGATCCTTTGCAAGCTCAACGTTTACGTCGTTCCACTAGTCTTAGTACTTTACTTGATCGTCCCGATGATGATGATGGAGTTCTTGTCGTAGATAATGTTGATGTTAGTAGCGGCGTCGGCGGTGGCAGCAGCAGTAGTGGTGGTGGTATTGTCAATGATGATGATGATATTGTTCAGTTAAGAAAACAATATGTGATGCGACCAAATGCTATTAATTTAACACATCAGCATGCAAAACAAAGTGGAAATGCTAATGCAGCAACAACACCATCACCATCATCATCATCAGCATCAGCAATAACACAACAACTCTATATAAAGAATTCTGGTAGTGGTGCTATTAGTGGTACTACTGGCCATCAAAAATATAACAATGGCTCATCATCGATTATACAACATTATCATCATCAACAACAGCAACAACATCAACCACATTATCTACAACGTTACAGTTTATCAGCTGTAAATGCTAATGTTGGTGGATCAGGATCAGCTGCAGTGGTAGGCGGTGGTGATAAAGTAACACGTTCACGTCACTTAAAACGTGGCAATGATATCATAAAACGTGCACGTTCTGTTGAAGCTTTACTATGTGAGAAAACTCATTGGTCAACAACAATGATGACAACACCATCACCCACCCATGTTGGACCATCATCACCTTTACAACAGCAACATCAACAACAACAGCAGACATATGTCACCATTGAGGATAAAATTTGTAATGCACGTGAACGCCTTCATAGTGGCACCGATACCATGCCACCGAAACGTTTAACATCCATTATTGATGATACGGAAAGGCCACCACCGGATTTAGTTAAACAAACTCTAATGAAATTTGAAGCGACCGCAAATCGTCGTCCACGCTTGAATCAACGTACAAATGGTACCGGTGATGTTGCCAATAAAGTGGCCAATTATAAATCAATTATTAAAGAGCATAAACCAGTTGTCATTTATCCAAAACCAAATAGTAACACCACCAATACAACAGGAGGGGGGTCGTCTTCAAGTGTTGTTAGTCCAACAAAGATTGGTGGAAAATTGTTAACAACACCAACTCAAAGTAATAATAATAATGCATCAAAGATTAATTCCTTACGTAAAGGAAATGATAATAATGAAACAGGAATAGGAGGACCATATGCCTCAACACCAAAGCAAAAACTGACTGGTCCACCATTAGGTTATAGTACTCCATTAATTGGTGGTGGTAAAGTCAATCAGGAAACAACAGCAGTATCAACACCAATAACAACGCTTGGTAAACTCCTTGGCAAAAAGAAATTGGAGGATTCACTAAATGCAACAGCCACACCAACAACAACATTAACATCAACACCAGTAACAACACTTGGTAAACTCCTTGAGAATATGAACTTGGATGATTCACCAAATACAATTGGTAATAACCCTTTGGATACCCAATTATCAAATCCAAATCCAGCTACCAATAGAAGAACAACAACAAATTTCGATCATCCATCATCATCATCTTCATCATCATTATCATTGGAACAACGTTTGATATTGATTAGTACTAATAAAAATCAAGAAGAGAACGAAGAGCAGCAACAGCTGCAGCCACAACAACAATATGAATTTGCCAAAACTGAGAGTAACAATTCTCATCAAATCAACAACGACGACGATAACAAGCATGAACACGATATAATATATCACCATCAACAGCAACAACAACAACAACAACACCACCACCACCATACCAATAACAAAGCAACGATCGAAAACGAAAACGAAGAAGCAGTCAACGTAAACGAAGAAGAAGAAGAAGAAGGAGATTTTCATTGTCGTCGTCGTCGTCGTAGTAATTCTCGTCATTCTGCCTCAGTCTCGGCTTCTGCTTCTGCTCCTACTGTTTGTGATGATGATGATGATGATGACGACGATCATGATCGTGATCGTGATGATAATGATGAATATGCGGCAGCGGTTGTTGTCGCAGCAGCGTCGCTTAGTGGTGGGGATACGGATACCAATACCACCAATAATATGAGCAACGTTGATAAGCCTTTGCCGCCGACGCGCACATTATTGCCGCCGCCGTCATCGTCGTCAACGCCACTCGATTCATTCCAGACAATGTCAAGCGGCACTAGTCGTGAGTTAGGCGCTGCAAAGCGTATAACGCAGAACGCGCTTGAGAGTACGAGTACTTCTACTGCTACCAAAGTGTCGTCGGGGACAACAACAACAGCAACAACTCAAGAATATAATAAATTTATGCAAACAACAACAACAACGAAATTGACAAACGGCTGTGAGTCAACAACCACAACGACGACATCAATAAAAGGAAGTGATACAACAACAAACACATCCAATATTGCAGTTGGAATTGGAGGAGTAGGAGGAGGAGGAGTAATAACACCACCACAATTACCCATAACAACAAAACAAATTGGTATCATTCGACCTTTGGTTAATACATCATCATCATCATCGTCATCATCCACAGCAGCATTAGTTTCTTCTGGTAGTGGTGGTGGAGGTGGAGGTGGTGTTCCACCAATGTTGCTAACAACTCGTGAAATTGAAAAGAATCGCATCAATGAAATGAAGAAATCATATGGTTTAGTAACTGATCATCATCATGCCGCCTCATCAGGTAGCAGCACTATTGCCACAAGTGAAACAACAACAACAGACGGTTCTTCTGCGGGTTCACCAATTTGGGCTCTAAGAAAACGTCGTCAAGGACCATCGAATGCAGCGGGTGCTGGTGGTGTTGGCAGTGTCAGTGGTAGTAGTGGTAACATCATTAGTGCCACCAGTAGTAGCATTTTGGGTACAGCTGCTGATAATTCAATGGTGTTTAATTTCTCCAAGAGCACCAAAGAGGTACCCGATTATATTGAAAGCGATGTTGTGATTTTCCGGCGTAAACGTGAATTACCCAAGGTAAGTTATGATTCCACTTTTCTTTTCTACTATATACTATATACATATGTATGTTATTCTTTTTAAATCAAATTTATGAGGATTATTATTACGATCAGTTAAGAGCATGGCTATATACTTATAGTCATCCATCTGTCTTAATTTCAGTTTCAATTTCTTTGAAAATGAGTGGAAAAAAAAAGATTAGGCCTTCATTATTTTGAACAAACTTTTATTCTTGTTTTCGTTTTTTTCATTTTCTGGATTTAAAAAAAGACAAAGACCATCCAATCTTTATTTTGAGATGATCTCCTGGTTTTCAGAATTACATATAGTACATATTTGATCTATAAATGAAGGATCACATGACGACTTCTCTAAAATGGATACTTATAATATTTGATTGAGTCTTTCTTTATCTTATGTCCATACGCCCGCCCGCCCATCCGTCCGTGTTATCTTTGTTATCGTTTATCGATCTCTCACTATATTCTTTTAATACAATATTTCAAGATACAAATGAAAAAATAAGTCACTTACTTAGTCAATCAGTCAGTCAGATATAATCATCATCATCATTATAAGATTTAGAAACTTAAAAACAAAAATACAAATAAAATCTTATGTGTCGTCATAACCGACCCACCCGATACGATATCTTGCTTCCTTCTTATTTACTTATACTCGTATGTCTTCTCTTCTTTTCTCTTGACTGTGGACTCAACTTGATTCGATCAACTCTCTTTGTTTTTAATTTAAAGTCAAAGTTGTTATTTTCTTCTCCTTTTTTACATAAGGTTTTGCCTTTTATTGTAATCGTTTGCCTGCATGCCTGTCAGAGCCATTCAGCCTGGTGTCCTAGGAACCCTGGCAGTTGTTGCTTTTGCCTTAGTACAGTGTTTCTCAACCCTTTTTTTTCTCCACGGTCAATTTGACAATGGTGACATACCAGCGCTCGATTGAGGAATGCAACGTAAGCTCTTCAAAATATGTTTGCAAATAAATAAGAAATATAATCGAACTGTTCTATAACGAAGTTGTCGCAGTCGTGGTTGGAACCAGTCGAAAATACTTTGTTATATAGAAAAGTCTTTCTGTAGTTTCCATTCACATCAAGTACCAGAATAGTTAGCTATAAGTTCTCAAATCCCTGGAAGATTTTTCAAAATGTACTTGAGCCTTGAATGTAGATACTATTAGTATGTAAAGCGTCTGATATTGGACTACTTGTTGCGCCGTAAATTGTTGATATTAGTTTAGTTTTAATTTACTGCTGAACGAATATGGATCGCTTCTCTGTGAAACAACGCTTCGAAATACTGAAATTCTTATTTTGATTGTAAAACATTTCAAAAATTGGAGTGATGGCGTGATTGGCCTTTTCTTTTTCGTTAATGCGGAAGACCGCGCGTGGCTGTGATTGGTGAACGCTTTTGTGGCAGGAATTTGAAGATATCGATCTCGATGAGGTAGCATCAACCTTCTGCACACAAGTTTCAACGACCTGGCCTGCTTGTAAGTGTATGGGGGCGCATTAAAAGATAATCCTCAAACAGTTGATCACTTGGGCCGTAATTGCCGAAATTTATCAAGAAACAGTGGACAAAAAGCTTGAAATTTAGTGTTCCACGATGGCTTACTGCCAAGCCAACTGCGGCCAACATTTGAATGAAATCATTTTTCATACTTAGTCGGAAGAATCAATCTATCAAATAATGCTGAAATTTGAATGATCAAACCAAAATCGGACCAATAGATGGCTCATCAGGGATATGGAACGTAGATATGAGTGACAGTGGCAGCACTTGTCACAAATCACTCGCAGCACATGTGGAAGAACAACATTGAGAACCACTGTCTGGTTTCGTATGTACACATTAAAAAGTATTTTCTGCTTTTGTTCTTTCCTTTGTATTGTTTCTTTTATTTTACATTTACTTTACTCTTTCTTTTTTATTTTTCTTCTTTCTTTCTTACTAAGTTATTTTGTATTTGTGATTAATCATGACTTGTTGCTATTGCTATTGTTGTTGTTGTTAGTTGGTTTTTTTTTTTTTCTTCTGTCGGCTGCTGGCTGCCGGTTTGCATTTTTGATTTGAGCGGCAGGGAAGTTGCTGCTGCTGCTGTGGCCTGCTTATCTTCTTATTTACTCTCTTAACGATCATAATATTGAATTTCTCTTCTTCTTAATCTTTATTGTTGTAGTTGTTTATTTGTTTTGTTTTTTTTTTTTTGAATTCCCATTTTAATTTATTTGCGGCAGCAAACAGTGAGTCAAAAAAGGCAGGCAACAAATTCTCCTCATCATCATCATCATCACCTTCTAAAAATGCTTGTGCAAATTTTCTCATCAATGAAACATTAAAAGAAGCTACCATATGTGCAACACCACACCATAATACCATGATTGCATTGAAATGATTAAAAAGAGGAGAGGGAGAGAAAGAGAGAGTTAGGACTCCATCAAATTTCGAATTTATTGCTTGCCTGTACGAAAACTTTTTTGATTTACTGTACATAAGTATGTGTGAAAGCATCGCGTGTGTCGTCATCGTCATCATTATCTTATGTGATATGATGTGATGAGATGCTCTCAAACTCTAGCGGTGCTCTCATGCTCCAGTACTCCATCTTTTCAACACTTGATACACCCACTCATTTGTATGATTCTCTCTCGCTCTCTCTCTCTCTCTCTCTCTCTCTCTCTCTTATTTGCTTCAAATCAAAAGCACTCAATTTATAAAATAAAGTATGTATTTTAGTTATTGGTGTTGGTGTTGTGTCTTGGACTGTGTTTTTTTTTATCTTATCAAAAGGAAAAAGTTGGTTATAAAAAAGTATAGGGCATTAAAAGCAAGCTGCATTCATTATTTTTATGTATTATTTTTTTATCAACGTCACTCACATTATTCATCATTTATTTTCTTTTAATTCTTGTATGTACTTTGTTTTATGAGTTGTTTGTTTATGTGTGTGTGTGTTTGTTTTTTTTTATATATTTTTTTATCATAATAAAATGATTCAATGAAAGCTTAAAGTAGTTGTTGGGCAAGAGAGGACCGGTGATTGGGTGGTCATGGGCTGAAGTTGAGTGTGAATGGGTGGTGGTGATTTTTCGCTTGGAATTTAGAAAATAATCTTTTTTCATGTGATCAAAAGAAACTCATACTTATTTTTTAGTAGAATTTTTTTAGTTCTTAACACTTATAAGTATGTATATACCTGGGTAGATACAATTGAATGAACGAACTGAACTTCTTTCTTAACTAAACTGAAATGAGTTTTGAACTTAACTTAACTTGAGTTGGGTTGGGTTGGGTTGGGTTCACTTTGTTTTCCTTTCTTCTTCTCCTCTTCCTTCTACTTCTCCAATCATATAAAACAAGTTTCATTTTTTTATATTGTTGTATGTATTTCTTTGTTGTTAAAAAAGATACAAAAACAAAGCAACAAACAGAAACAATTTAATGAACTAAACTGAACTGAACTGAACAGAACAGAACAACATACAAATTTTATAGAATTAAAAACCTGGCAGGTCAGTCAAGTCTACTGAATCCTGTTATATTTTATGCACACATGTGTATGTTCATTTGTATACATAGTAGGTACATGCGAGGGTCGATCGATCAACCAAACACCAAAAGCAAAGCGCCTTTATAAGGAATGAAGCAACGAATAACCCTTTACGCGTTTACGAATAACGAAAGAAATCCATTATTTTTACTTTATTTAGCATAAGATAGTTAGAATGTTCCGACTTAGGTCAAATATACACAGTTTTGTTCGAGAAATTGTTGCCGTTTGCTGACTGGGACAGTCAATTTTCCCAAGCTTCTCTTTATTCGTTTCAACAGTAAAACTATTCGTCATAGAAAAGGAACACGTGGTAATCTCTTGGTATCAGATACGGACTATAAGCTCTCGGAGTTTCTAACGAGTGGTTTTTTTTTATTCGCCATGGAGGTGTAGATCTTCAGAGATACCAATAGACCGACCTATAAGGATGCACGATACACCGGACAACAGTCCTGCATACTAAAACCACACCCGGACTACACTGGGTCTTTTTTCAACCCTGGCGGAACTAATAATTGAGGTAATACTTCGCCAGTGAAAGCAGGTTAGACCACACTTCTAGTCATGATGATGCAAGCGGTATTCCAGACATCCTCGTCTCTCAGCATGTACTTAACGCCGTAGGGGAGCTGCTCATAAGAGATGATGCCCTGCCATTCCTACCAAACTTATAGCAAAACCTTATTGCTCCGTCAAACCTGGCTTGTGGCCACCGTTTGCGCCGATTCGACCATCACCATTTTCGCTTGACGTTGTCGTTCATCATCAGTTACCATTCACTTCAGAAATGGGTAGATTTTGTTGCGATTCAGCAGCGATTCACAAATGAAAAATCGGTCCAAGAGATTTTTTTAACTTGTGTGGTACCCATACATTGAGTTTCTTTTTGTATTCAATCGAAACAGTGCCACCATAAAGTTGGAATTTGATGATTTCCATTATGTTATAAACATTTTCGACAATTGGCCTTCCAGGGTGTGGTGCACATCTTTGACTTTAAAATAACTGGAAAGGAATCGACAAATTGCGCATGATTAGGTGTTACAGTATCAAGCCCATCAACACTATTCACATTTTTAGTCGCCTGACTTGCGGGTTCGCCTTTATCAAAGAAAAACTTGAAAATATGCCGTATTATCCTTTTGGTGGTTTCCATCTTTGACGCGCGCTCAAACAATACAAAGTCAAGCAATCAAAAAACTATGTGAGTAGTTTTTTGAGTACGAAATCTTATCTTGATAATGCCATCTAGTGCAAAACGATTGCACTTGTATAACGCGGGATACAGATTACTAAAACTATCTTTTTATGTGAAGTCAATAAAATTGACACAATATTTCTCCAATTATGATTGATGAATCCTTTTTCATTATGTAATATGATTTGTCAAGGTCCTCAACATATTATGACTTTGTACGGGGTTTTTTGTGTTGATAAAACTTATGTCTCTCCATATTCATAGAGAAAAAGTTGTTGCATGGGAAAGTTAAACTTGTTGGGATCTGAGGAGTCTGCCAAACTTCAAAATAAAAAACGAAAAACAGTTTTTATTTGTTGTACTTAAATTAAGTTTTAAAAACATGTTTCCATGCAATTAAAAAATTCCAAACAATCCAAAGAACATCATTATCATCTTCTCTTATGTTGTTTAAATTTTTCTCTTACCATTTTTTGTTTTGTTATTTTTTCACCACAACAAACCGTCTCTCTCTCTCCACATTCATTCACTCACTCACTCACTCTCTTTATTTCATTCGAACTTCAGAAAATTTTAGTTGCGACAACTTAAATCATCAAGTTTACGTTCTTTTTTTGTTATTTCATTTCTTTTTCCATGATTCTTATTTTTTTTTATTTAAAATTTGACAATCCGAATCAGAAAAGACAGCCACACAATGGACAGTTCAGGTATATGGAAAAGAGTTAGATAATAAATGGAAGGTAAATTTAACAAGAGTCAGTGATAGAGAGAGAGAAAAAGAGAGGAGAGTCATCAAGAAAAGTAAAAAAAGAAGTTAATTTGTGCCGCTAGCAAAAATAAAAATTGATGTTAATCATTATGTACATATGTACATATGTGTGTTTATTGCTTCTTAAAGATCTTAAGTTAAAAAAAAAAAAAAAAAATTTTTAATCTTAAAAACCACCAAAAAACGACAGCTGCACGCACCACTTCAATAGAGAACCATTCCCATTTCAGGCTCCTCTCTTTTTGTATTCAAAATACATAAGTATTGCGAAAAGTTATTTTTCAGTGAGAGAGTAAATGAGGTGTATAACAAGTTTTAAAAGTTTTTATTTTTTTTTTTGTTACTTGGGAGCTGCGCACTCTGCATGCTGCGCTTTCGTCGTCGTAATGCACTCGTTTGTCACTCTCAGTGCACCTTCGTTTACCATATACTAAAATGTGCACTTGCAAGTGTATGTAAGTATGTTTGTACATATTGCCTAACGTGTTCTTAGCCCTTTACTTTTGTAAATCAAATAAATGATTGAACTGCAAAAGAAACTGTTTTATGGTATATGACAGAAGAGAGATTTTATTTTATATAATTTTAATTGAAAACCGAAACGTGATCATTTTGAATTGTATGATTTTTTTTTTTTTTGTCCAGTCTACCATATAAGTATGTTCTGATCTTTTAAATATTTGCCGGTAGTAGCAGCTGTTCTTGTTTCATGACTTCAGTTCGTTCTCTTGTATTAACTCTCTCGAAGTCATTGTGAGTGAGTGTGTTTGCCTCTCTTTTGTTTTGGTCACCTTAGTTAACAAGATCGAGAAGTCAAGAAGATTGAGAATGAAGGATTGAAGGATTGAAGGATACATGAAGGTCAAATTATTTGACCTTGCCAGTGTCTCATTGCTTATCAATCCTTTGAACCAGAAAATAGCAAATCCAACAACCAAAAAAAAAATCCACCATGCTTGGTTTGGTTACTTGCTTGCCTGTCCTGACGTGGAGTGGCCTGGCGCATTACTTACAATATATTCAACACTAGGTAGCTTTTGTTACTCTCCCTCTCTCTCTCTCGTGTTCGAAGTTTGTGGCACGGTTGCCACTTGAAAAAATCAGAATGCGCCAAAAATAAAAAAAGAGCTAATTTCACTAGGAAAGAACCAAATATTTGCTACTTCTTCCCAAAATAAAGATATGTCCTCTTCTTTTTTCAACCTAGCGGCAGTTCACTTCTCCGGATCCCGATTCACACAAATACTGAAAAAGGTGACTAAAATTGAAAAATATCTTTTGTTTTGTAAGCATATTGCTCGAGAACGGCTTGCCCTATTTGGCTGATTTTTCTTTTCTTGTCTTCGTTAGTGGCCAATTATTTTTTGGAAAATCCATCGGACAAATTGGAAATTTGAACTTTTTGTATTAAAATCTGAATAAACACAAGAAAATTCCTTCTTTCCAAGCGTATTGCTTGAAACCATCTTGCCCTTTTTTCTGATTTTTTTTTTGTTGTATTCGTTATGTAAAAAAAGTTTTTGGAAAATCCACCAGAAAAGTTGAAAATTTGGAGTTTTTATACAATATTAAAATCTGAATAAATACAACTTCTACACATATGTAGTAACAAAAAACGTTTTCACGCAAAAACAATTACGATAGTGTAGCGATAATACCTGCCCAGACTTTTTCTAAGCTCTTGATTTCCATGTTTTGTGTTGGTGGGCTTTAAGTTCAATGTATATTTTAAGAATGTAATTTAAAAAAAAAATATAAGTATATTTTGGTTTCGAGCTTAATCATTAAGTTAGCTACGTCTTTTGGCTTTATATTGTTGACTTCTAGGGACTGAACCAAGAAATATATGTAAATATACTAATTGGAGTGAATCCCATTGCTCAAGAATTTACCCAATAACTTTTTCTAAGGACAGCCGTCTTGTCATGACTATTCCCAAATTTGTATGTGATTTTACTTAAGCCAATCATAAGCAAAAAAGAATCAATTCCAATAAAAAAGAGCCAGTGTGCCAACAGGAAAAAAAAACTCAAGTTTTGGCGCAAAAACGCCAAGTGTGGCAACCGTGGTTTGTGGCCTCAACAAATTGTTGCGTGTGGTGTATTTAGGCAGTGTTTTGTTCAAAGAAAAGCTCTCTTTGATCTATTTCTTTGGGTGGTTTCTTGGTTGGTTTCATTTTGCTCTTTTTTCAAATATATGTACGTAGTTGTTGCTGTTATTCTGTTATTGTTTGTTGGAGAAATGCGGCAGGCAGGGTTTTTTGTCTTCTTCTTGTATCTTTATATCTGTTGTTGTTGTTCTTGTTGCTGAACATTTTCAACATAACGGCAACAGATCTTCTTTGTTTTGCTGGTATCGCATTTTCTTGGCATTTTACCATTTCTCTTCTCATTGTTAAAGTTTTTTGTCTGCTTGTTGTTATCTGCTTTCTGTCGATTTTCTTTGACACATGCAATTTTTTTTTGCTCTTGCTTTAAATGTACTGATTTTATTTACTGTTCATTTCTTTTTTCTATATCTTTCAAATGAAGTGTTGATAGTAGGGTATTAAAATTTTGAAGTGGTGTTTGTAACCCAAAGAAAATCATGCATCGAACCTCCCATGAAGTATTTAACACATCCAACCGAACGGCGTCAAATGCCAGATACGAGTATCAGATATGCTTCGCTTCTTAGCATCACTATATTTTCTTTGTCACAATTTGAGTATCAACAAAAGAACACAGTTTGAGTAAGAAATATGACCACAGTTTGAGTGGCATTGTATTTTTATTGTACTTTTACTCGTTTTATGTAAGTTTGACATTTAATTTGGGTTTGTATGGGAGGTAGCCCCCTTATGATAAGATTCGGCTGATTCCGACAAATGTGCAGCGTATGGTAAAAAGAAACCTATGTGCAATTTCAGTTCTTTAGCTCAAAACCTGAGGGACGTGTTTGTATACATACACACGGACATGGCTAAATCAACTCGTCTCATCGAGCTGATCAAAAATATATACATATGTATACTTTATGTTGCCTGTAATGTCTCCTTCTGTGTGTTACAAACTTCATGACAAACCTATAATACTATTCACTCCCGTGCAGAGTATAAAAACAAGGTCTTTGGAGAGAGCTTTTTGTTCGCTTTTCTTCTCTGAAATTTTAAATATTTACAGGCCACATTGATATCTCCATTCATGCTTTGAGCCACGGGTTGGCCATCCCTGCTCTAAGCAATATTCTGAACCATCGGTGCATTGCTCTTTTTTTGATCTACTTTCAACTCGCATTACTTTTTCAGGAACACACGTCTTTCTAATATTTTGATAATACAGATTATAGAACAATTTTACAATAACTTTACCGGAGCAATAAAATTTTTCATCATCGCCGGGACGATCAGATAATAATGAGAAGTTGTAGTCCTCCTGTGCAATATCCGCCATTACACCTGGATTTTTTTTGTTTTTTCCTGCTAGATGCTCAAATTCCAGGTGTAATGGCGGATTAATTATGTGTTGTCTACATAGTTAGAATAAAGGGTCCCATAACGAAAGAAGGCCAGATACGCATTTTTAAACGACTTTTTGGAGCCATTTTTGTGTAAATGCAGGTAATCCTGGTTTTTATTTTTTATTATGTCACCTATTTTATTTTTCGCAGTAATGATTTTGGGGATCTTTTGTTAATGATCCTGGTATTTTTTTTTTTTTTTTCATAATTTTCTATTGAGCCTTTTGCCTCTCACAAACCAAAAGCCATAATATTTACACATTTTTATTTGCCACTGTATTTACGGCTAACCGCTATCCACTGCTCGCGCTCTCACTAAAGGATGGTTAACTGTATAAAAAGATTGCAAAGACCAAATTTGTAGAGAATTTTATGCTCTACACAACTTTTGTCGAAACATTAATTGTCATCTAAAGCATAAGAAACAAGATATTTAAAAAACAAATAACCACGTTTTTTGCGACCTTTGACTTTGAATATCTTGACTGGCGTACACTGCACAGACATAGACTTTTGAGATAACATATAAAATGACAAAACCATATACCAATTTTCATCTTAATAGGCTTCACTCCGCAGATAAATTGTTATTTGACTGATCTATTAATTTACATCAGGAATCTTCCCAAATATTGGGTTAGTTAGTCGTCCACCATACAAAAATTGGAACAACTTGATAATAAAAACATGCTTATTATACTTCAATTATATATACTGTATTTTCGATATGAAAGGCATGGACGTTTCGGTGGAATTTAAAATTAATGTTCATTCTAAAATATTTTTTTTTTTTTTTTTTTTGTTGTCAGTTAATGAACAATTATTTTCTATCAAAGAAAAAACAAAACTGTTGATTGTTAAATAATCTCCAATTTCTTTAATAGTTCCCAGTCCCCAGACCCCATATTCTTTATCAACATTTATTCATATCAGTTAGCTGCGGATGTATGTACATACATAGCACATACATATATGATATAATAGGGTATTTTTTTTGTCTTTTATCTTGTTTCCTTTTCTGATTCATAATTTATTGATAAAAATAAAATAAGAAAATTTATATTGTGAATCGAACCGATAATAATTTTATCTTGTTAACTGATAAAAACCGATATCCCGACAGACTTTAAAGATGGTTTAAGATTATAACTAGTAATGTATATACAACACACAAACATACATAACTTCAATGAAATATAAGTATACAATTTTCAAGAATTCAAATCTGATAAACAGAAAAATTAAGAGATCTTTCGATTTCTGAAGAAGGTGGGTGTCATAGAGTTAAGCTTCTTTCGAAACCGAGATGTTTGCCTTCTTCTATTGATTGTCATTAGACAACTCACTCCTAGATGTATTGATAAAGGTCAGAAGATAGTAGTTGGATAGCAACATTCACAGATCCATTTCATAAAATTCACTATAACAATATCTATGTACCTATCTATTAAGTATGTACATACATGCTATTTAATTGAAACCGGAACACTGTGTTTGGCGTGCTTGTTGAGCTGATCCGACCCTCGTAAATGGAATTTTATATTTTATTTTTTTTTTTGAATACAAAAGTTGTTTAATTGCATTTTATTTTATTTATTTTTTTTAAGGCAATTGAAAAATTTGTATGAATGCCGCCGAATTCCTCTTTCCTTTCACACTCTACTCTTTTCATACTAGATATACCTAGATGTACCTACTGTTATTATTATATTTAATTAATTCCTGTATTACTTAATTTAGAACAAGATTTTATATTACATATAGTATATAGTAAGTACTTACTAAATATTTCCATTTATTTAATTGGTGATTTTCGCCGTCACAATGTTGTCAAGTCATTGCTTCTTAATAAAACCCATGACTCAGACGATACAACTTAAATACAAAATATGTACCTACATATGTATATGGTATTGTAATAAAGAATGTTATATGGTATATAATAATGAAATGTTACAAGCAAATGAAAACATTTTGAAAATATATAATGAAAAGAAAATTCACTACCGAAATATATGTATAACTGAAGTATGAACAAATAACATACATAGTACATATAAATCGATTTAAATGATACCCTGTACTTAGGATATTAGGAATCTGATCAATTGATATATGCTGCCATGGGTTTAAAATGCAAATACTGCTGCGGGTTAAGTTAAAGATTTTTTGTGAAGGAGTTGCATTTGAAAATTGGAAAAAATGATCCATCCAAATATCTAGGGCAACGAAAACAAATCAGAAATCAGCAGATCTAAAGGAGACCGGACCTGAAATGTGCAAATGTTGTGGCAATAAAGAAATTATTTAGTTGTGGTTAGGGATTTCGTATATTCTATATTGTTCAGTCTTGTATAAGGGGTCTCCAAAAGCAGCATACTAGAACCATTGGAGAAGGGGAGGGAGGCTTATTTTTTTTACTATCTCTCTTTTGCTGAAGTGATTTTGAGAATCTTTTCCTAATAAACTGAGGATGACCTGGAATTTTTTTTCATAATTTTATATAAAGTTGTTTGCCTCTCCTGCAAACCAGAATTTGTTAGATGACCAACATTTACTCAACTGTGCATGTCACTGTAGATCTATCATAGTACAATATTACCCGAAATAAGACACCCGAAACGGTATGCACTGGTATCAGCCTGACTCAGAACGCATGTTTAAATTGATTTTCAGTGCGTTCTGGACTTGCGAAGCGACTTCAACAAGCGCATATTTCAAACCTGTCGTTATTTTCGGGAACCGTATTTATGTGTCTTATAAATGCAAAGCTTATTGCAGACGTGTTGTAAATCAGTTGTTCGCAAAATGTTGTTTTGCGCAGTGTTGCCATATGGTGCAGTTATTTTCCTTTATTATCATTTTCTCAATGATTTTGTGAATTATAGATTTAAAAATCATTGCAAAATCTTATTAAAAATCAGGATAACGATTATACATCGAACATTTGTCTTGTACAATGTGATTTTGAAAAACCTTGCATATGGCAACTTCAACAAACACATATTCGTTTTCAATAAGAGCACAACACGTCGCACGCATAAATAACTAAACAAAAACTGTTCTGAGTCAGGCTGATATCAGGGAAAACCATTTCGGGTGTCTTATAAACGGATTATATGTTATATAAACTTACTTATCTATGATTAGGAAGAGCCTTTGTTCTTCTTCCTTCATTTGGTTTTTTATGGGGATTATATAATTTAAATTTATATTTATTATTTTTTATTTTAAATCAAATATTAAATACACAATCATATAAATCATTTGGGGTTTCAATATATTTACATACAATATATATAATATTTTGATCCCACATTATATGTATTGCATATAGCATTGTCCAGCGAAGGTTATTACGTCCCCGACATAATATTAGTGCATTCAAATCTTTTCTTCTATAAGAAATATGTATTATAAGTACATAACATATCATTATTGGTTTAACTGTATAGAAGGTGATATCTGCAGCGCCCTTTTGTATGAAACTAAACAATTTCAGTGCGATCATGATTAAAAAATTAATAATATAGTAGGGTATTTTCACTTTGAAGTGGTATTCATGGCGAACAGAAAATCATGCATCGAAGATCCCATAAAGTATTTAACACATCATTAAATATTTACCGAGATTACCTAACTCTACTTAAGCACATTGTTTCTTATGATGGAGTGAGTACACACCAAAGCAAACAAGACAAAATACATGTTTTGTCTGAATCATTTTATGACTGTGGTTGTTAACAAATATACGTCGTTGCATATGGCCAACACACACCGCAAACAGCGTCGTCTTTGTCGATAATTGCGTAGTTTCTTATGGCGCAACGCACACTGCGTAAGTCAAAACAAAAAGACAAGCCGAAACAGGAAAACATGTCTCGTCTTTTGAAGTCAAAGACATCATACGAAACAAAAAGATGTAACGTTTTCTTCTTTTTCATTGTGTTCCGCTTGGTGTTGGAATAGAACATGTTTTCTTGCCTTAATTATCAAAGATTTATAGATTTCTGACAGTTAGGAAACATTGAAAATTGACAAAACTAGTTTGCACTATTACATATTTGGTTTTGAACATTTTAAGTATTATCAAAATGCAGTGTGAACGCTGTACAAATGTAGTATTTTGTTAAAAAAGAACCGCAGTAATCAGATTTTAGATCTGAAACGCGGTATGGATACGAGCATTTGGCATGATACATATTGTTGTTCGTATTCTATAGTATATTACAATAATATTATATACTTGATTTACGGGTACAGTCCACTACAATATGTAATGTAATGTGGGGCTGTCACATCAAATCAAGTGTAATAAATCTATCTTATTATGAGTGTGTGTGTACAAATGAGTATATCTCGTAAATGATACACACAAACGATGTGTTGTGTTGTGTTGGGTGAGAATTACTTCCTATTTCCGCAATGCAATGCAATCACATATAAATACACATACACATACTCCTATGTACATAGGAATATGTATCTACGAGTATAATAACTAAATGTATCTACAAGTTAATATCAACAAATGCATTAGTCAATGAATCAGTGGTTGAATGAATCAGTGAGTGAATGAATGAATGAATTTAATAAATTTTTATTCATTCAATTGATAATGGTGGATCTGGGCAATGTATCTCATAGTTTTGTTATGTGATTTTGAGTTTTGTGTGGTGATATGATTTTGTTTTTATAATTTTATTGTATCTGTTTGTTATTGTTGCTAATGCTGTTGCTGCTGCTGCTGTTGTTGTTGTTTGTTTGTTTCTCAATCATTTTTGTGTGTTGCGGTTGATTGCAAATTTCGAAATTGATATACATTAGACAGATTACATATTGCATTTGCAATCGCTGTCAGTCAGTTAAAGATGCTGCTGAGATACATATGTACATAATATGTATGTATCTAAGATAGAAAACAAAATAACAAGAAAGAAAAAAAAACAAAACGATGACAAGGTCGTTTTGGAAGAGCAAAGACCTTGTGCTTTACTACTTACCTTGTCTCTCAATCAACATTAAAACATCACCCTAACCCCAGTCCCAAACTAACCTCATGACTTTTGTTTTGTTCGGTCTATCCAATAAAAAAAAAAAAAAAAAAAAAAACTATTTTTATGAATAAATAAATAAATTTGTGACAGTTTTTTGTTGTTGCTTGTTGCTCTATTTCTGCTGATGCTGATGCTGCAGGTTTCTTGTTTTTCTTCAAAGCACCATAACCAACCTTCGTCAAAATTATACTATAATATATAATATCATTGTTATTATTTCCAATTTCATATTGTCAATTTATTCGGTCTTTTGTATTACACATTGTACAATATTATTTTATTGTGGAAACCAAAAATAAAAGATACAAATTACAAAATGATGTTTTGAAAGACTAAAGTAAAGTTTAAACATCAATAAAAAAATATTGGTTGATTTTGCTCTATTGATTTTTATAACGTTTCTCTCATCATTTCTTTCGTTCGAATCTGAATATCTGAATGATATGCCCTTTGTAAAATATTCAACCTTCCAAGTGGCACTAAATGATGACACATCAATCTTACGATGCCTTTAGGCAGGAGTTCCTAAGGGCAGTGTACTAGGGCCGATATTATATAATATTTTCACATCAGACATGCCTCTACCAGTACATGGCTACTTACATATGCTAATGATACTGCAGTCCTAGCTACTTCTGGCTGTCCCAATGAAGCAACCAGTCAGATCCAGGAATACATACACCACATGGAGGTTTGGTCACAGAGATGGATTATCCTCATTAACCAAAACAAATGGGATAACGTAACACTTACACTCCGGAGGGGAAATAGTCAAGACGTTACATTCAGCAACCGTCCGATTTAGATTCCATACTTTGGCATAGAATCCATGCCAAAAAATTTACCGGCATTTTTGGAGACCAGCCAACCGTTTAGATAGCCTAAACGGCTACCATTGACATCACTTTCAGAATCTTTATGTGTACTAAGGAGGAGCTCCCTTATCATGTCAATAAGGTGGTCGCCATCTAGTAAGGAAGTTTTCGGCTCAGTATATTTTTCGCTAGATAAAAATTTGGTAAAAATAAACTACCGGGACCAACTGTAGCTAAGACCCATCCAGGTGACTCCATAAGTACAACAAAACAAAATTCATCAAAATCGGTCCAGCCATATAGGAGAAAAAGATTCACAAAAATCCGTACACTCGAATTTTATATATAAAGATAAAGATTAATAATACAGGGTTAGGCTATTGAAGTGTTATTAACTTCACACCGGTATATCTGGCAACGCGATATTGCCAACTATGTCAAATTCATACCAATGACAGCTGTTTATATTGTTTACAAGCTACCTCAAGCATTTGCGTCTTAAGTTTTATAAAACAAAAGTTATTCGATATGGAATTCAAACGAAATAGTGTGATTGATATATTTGAGTGGAAAATCACAACCTGCTATTTTGGTGGATGAAAAAAAAAACAGCAACATAACCTGAAATGGTTCGGAAAGTGAAGGCTCGATTTGAACGAAATCCACGTCGTAGTGGTAATCAAATGGCCAAAGAACTGCAAATATCCTAGCGAAGCATCCGACGCATATTCCAAAATGAGCTCAAGGTAAAGCCTTACAAGTTCCAAAAGGCACATGATCTTACACCAAAACAAAAAAAAAGTTAGACTCGAAAGAGCAAAGGAGCTGTTACGCTTGCACGAACGTGGCGAATTTCCAAACATTGTGTTCTCTGGTGAGAAAAATTACCCTATAGAGTAGTTCATTAACTCTCAAAATGATCGTGTTTACTTAACTGAACACACTTACGAAAATTTAAGCTTACGAACGGCCACCCGAAGTAATTTTCCATCTCAACTAATGGTATATGAGCAGCTGTAACCTCCGATGGACGCTGTCCAATCGTTTTAATCGAGTCTGGTGTCAAAGTCAATGCGACTTATTATCGGGAAAATGTTTTTTAAGCTGCTTTAAAGCCGTGGGCACGCAAATATTTCGGTCGTACACCATGAACGTTCCAACAAGTATCGGCACCGTCTCATAAAGCTCGTGTGAACCAAGAATGGTTAAAAAACCATGTTCCACACTTCATTTCGTTTACACAATGGCTTTCGAATTCGCCAGATGCAAATCCGATGGACTATTCCATCTGGTCCATTTTGGTTAGCAAGGTGAGGATTAAAAAATATGCCAGTATGGATGCGCTGAAGAAAGCCTTTGTACGGGAATGGGCCAAGATCATATTCGTGCAACATGCAACTCATTTTTTTAACTTTTTGAAGGCCATAGTCAAGGAAAAAGGTGTCCGGTAAAAGGTGTTTTATTATTTCCACACATTTTTGTTATTTGAATCAATAATGAATTGGATATTGTTCCAGTAAATATACCAGTGAATGGAAAAGCAATTCTTAGTGATATTCATTGGCTGTTGTGTTGTCCATCTTCACCACAAATAATGACTTCGTTTTGCCTTCAAAAATGTTGGTCCAAATCTCCGATCTTATATTAAAGAGCTCCTTTGAGAAGAGAATGTTTTGGCATTCTGAATTACCCAATATACCATATTCATATTTAAAATAAATTTAACAAAATATTATATATGGTTTTTATTGCTGTGTATTGCGAAAGACACTGAATTTTTGATATGCTTATATACTAAGTAGCTTCCAATTAAGTCCATTTAATTAAAAAAAAACTTTCTTTTTGGTCGGGATGGCCAATGGTCTCCAATTTTTGTCGTAATATAAGCAAGGAGAAGAAAATCCAATAGTATTAATGATACAGCCCAGTATTTAAATGGAATTCCTCCTATCCTTTCTATAAACGTTCGCAAAATGGGCACCATCTCTAATATTTCGACCAACATATTTTTGGTTAAACGGTATTATACTATATTATAGATAAAACAAAGGTAATTTTTGATTAGTGATGACACTAATAAGAATGCATTTGAAATGTTTATATACATACATATGTATTTTTAGAATATTAGTAATGGCACCATTAGGTTGAAATCATTTTACTTTTTCCCGATCTTGGACGTTCTTTCTTTCCTATTGAGAATTTGTTTAATTTTTATTATATTCTGTTGTCAAAAGATTGTGACCAAACAAATACAAGCCTACTTAGTACTTGTGGAAATTATTCGATATTCGAAATGGTTTGACATTTCAAAAACTAATGATGGGTCTTAGACAGATGGATGATTCCCCTTGTTTTTAAATCAAGCCATTCATGTGTGGAGTGTAGCTTCTAGAGTCTCCAATTGAAGGATTAATTTTAAAAGCGGCCAGATTTTTTTTCTCTTAATTTTCCAATAATATTTATTTTGATTTTATTTATTATATCTTATTCTCTTCTTTTTTTTTTTTTTTTTTTCTCTAGCCAAATGAGTCAGGATTTGTCCTGCTAGGTGATCTCTCTGTGGAAACATCTACAGATTCAGATTGTGATGATTTTTCAATGTGTCCGCCATCGCCTTGTGATGTTGAATTTGAGAATGCAAACATTGTGATCGATGGCAAGTCAAGTATACGACAAAAACCAAAAGATGCATCGGTAAGCAATACAATAATTTATAATTTAATATGTATGATGATGTAAGTAGTGGATAGGGGAGAGTCTCTGTGCGACAATAAATAGTACACTAAAATCTCTCGTGGCCGGACGTATTTCTTAGTCCCAAGTTATGTATGGAGAACATCTCTCGTGTCCGATGAAAATCATTGGAATTGTAGGTGTCCGCCTACGGGAGCTTTTGCATACATATATACATGTTTGGGTCTGAAATTCAAAGGATCACAATACATACTCGATCGATCGAATTGTGAAGTCAATGTATAATATTTTGTTACCTTACAAAATGCTCGCAAACATTTGGCATTCGTGTCATGTGTACGTAAGTATGTGATGTTTGAATTGTACGTAAACATTTGGCAGAGGGGGGGATAGGTCACTTTAACCCTGCAATATGAAACACTGGTCCAAAACTGGTTCGTGGCTAGTCCTACTAGTTCCAACTATCTCCAGGTGTATTTAACATGGCGATGTCATTGGAAGCGATCAATTGCCAACGCCTGCATTACCGTTCTCCAGTTGTGTCATCAATCATATACACCGCCTGCATTTCATACAACTAGTGAATTCACTAGCCACCAAGTAATAAGAAGAGGGCCTAGTGAATTACTATCGAAACGGGGACAATTGCCACTAAGCATACTGCAGGGAAGTTAATTGAATGAGATATTTCGTTCATTCGGATATTTATATATAATTCAATTCAACAGATTTATGTACAATGCTTTATATTTGTGGACTTATAATTGAAATTGTTTTTGTGTTCGTTGATTATCTTCCAGTTCCGTGTACAATTTAACGATACATTAACATCGACGTTTGAATATCCCTCGGAAGCGTCTATGACAATCGATGATACTTCGTATACGGCAATTGATGGCCTTGTACGTGACTATGAGTTTCATATGAATCTCGATAATAATAAACAACAATATCATTATCAACACCAGCAGCAGCAGCAGCAACAACAACAACAACATCATCATCATGTTGCTGTTGATGAAATTATACAATTGCCAACGCCGGCGGCAGCAACATCAACATCCACATCATCTACAAATATATTGGGGAATTTACCATTGGGTGAGTTTGATTAACTACAAACTAATCAGATACAAAACACACAAAAACACAAACACACACACATTCATACACTACACAAATGCATTTGTCAACTTGTAGTTACATAGATATTTTTCCAGTTTTTTTTTTTTTTTGATTATTTTCTCTCTAAATGTGATTTTGTCCAAGCAAAGCAAGAAACTATTTCAAATTTGTTCTATCTAAATGTTATTTGTACTTTTCACAAATAAAGATACATTTTGCACATACATACACACACTCACACACACACACACTGACATACATATATACAATACATACTATATAATCGTACATATGTAGTACATATGTATTTACATGATAAATATTTGTGTTATGATTGCATCTTTTTTCACATTTACAATATTATAATAATAATAATCAATCTGGAATCTTGAATTGTATTTTGTTATTTGTGTTGATTTGTTGTAATTTCATTTTATTGTTTTCAATCCATATATGTTGTCGTATTTTCTCATTCCATTCCATTCCATTCTATTCCATTTAATTCCATTCCATTCAATTGAATTTAATTCCATTTATGTTATTTATTTTCACAAGTTTTCTCAAAAAGCATGAATTGTTGCACTATTAAAATCCTTCAAATTTTAATGAATCAATTGCATTGTGCTTATCCTAGATTCTATTCTAATATGATATGGCGGGGTTCTATTGAATTACAAATCAATCATGTACGTATCATCCATCATGATTAAGTGATAATAATAAAATACTATGTGCCTTATTTTAGTCTCTCTAATTCTTTGAAACTGGGGGATATGTTTTCTATCTGATGATAAAATAAGTATAGAAATCATTAGGACAGAACGGGGTTGGACAGGCGAGCGAGCAAACGGTACAATACAATAGATCAATCAGAGATCAAACAGACACCAGCTTTGATTGATTGATTTTATTCTTTTTAAGTATGAAGCTTGTTTTAGATATAGGTACCATAAGAAGTTGGTTGTAGCATAATGTTCTCTGAATTATATTGAACATAGTAAAAGTGAAAACCTTTTACTTGAGTGCTTAACAAAAGTGAATCATTTGCAAAGTAGAATTTGATATCCAACACCAATCAAAATCAAATCATTTTCAGGCCTTTAAAGAACCAGTACCGGGCAATTGAGCTTCGCTCTGGTGACACAAAACAATTTTAAGACAAATGCACATGACTATTCCCGTTCATACATGACCAAAGTTACTTCATTCATTTACTCACTTCTGCAATATGCAAAGCAGAAGCATACATGACCGGAAATTACTCATCTAAACAACCTTGCCATGTGCCATCTCACTTGCACACACCTTGATTTGGATTTTCCGATTTTTCGGTTGTTCCTTTTAGGTTTTTCCAAATTTTCTTTGTTCAAAACCACACCAGCAATAATCAGCCATTTGGCTGAACGATTTCGTTAAGAGTCTTTTCCAAAAAACGCGAAAGAAATATACAAGAAATGCTCACGATGCAACTTGATTTAATAAAAAACTTGCGATTTTCGACAAATTTCTCTAATTTGTGTATGTGTATAGTATATATTACAGCCCTGCACTAGCGCACACTAAGTAATGTTACCAGTCGGCAATTACACTGTGTGTTTTTGAAACGAATCATTCAACTTATTTTGTCTATGCTGTCCTGTTGTTCAACTCGTGTCTTTTGCTATGACTCGGTAACACAATGTCTTTGTTAATGGAGAATTCAACTAGATTATTCGCAACACCATACGAGTTGATTTGCAAAGGTCTTGGTGTAGAAAGTGTGACTATTGATAGTGTTGCGTGTGTAGCACATGATTCGTTTGAGTGATAGTGGATAGAATTATTTGTTTTGTTCAAGTGTACAAGGAGTGAATGTAAACTATCGGGCTCAGAAACGAGCTATTTGCTTCAAAAACACGAACGTTGCTTGAGCATATGACAATGAAGCATTAATAAGAAAAGGAGGCTAAATTTTCGGTAATTGTTCGTAAAAACGCTCGTAAACGAAACTTTTGCTGCCACAAACTGAAGGACATATGATTCATTTTCGTATAGTTTTCAGATCCGGTCCATTGCTGGCATATGTACATACATATTTGAGTAGCAATGCTCCCACCTTCCTCTCGACGTAATGTATAATGACAGTTCCGGTGGGGACGATATGACATGGGGCGGGAGTTTTTAGTGCGGTTAAAAAACATTTACAAATTGAGAGACTTATTCGGAAGACAAGGCATACGTATAGTCAGTCAAGTCAGATTTTCTTTCTTTCTCTTTTGGAATTCATTTGTATTGTATTGTATTTTGTTGTTCTCCATTAATTTAATGATTGATGAATGGATTATGTTTCCAATTTGAGTCCTCTTAAGAGGAGTTCTAAATTTCATAAACCCAGACGCCACTGCTAGCAAAGTTGGTACATTTCCCCTTAAATCATGCACCAATAACAACAAACACAACATCCTAAAGAGAAAGCAGCACCGAGGGTTGTATGATTCAGTTCAGTAGTTTAATAGTTCAGCTCAGATTACTTGGGAGCGAGCTCCATGAGATGATGATCGGGACATCATGCAACCCTCGTTTGTTTGCCTTCTTCTTTTCATAAACAAATACAGTTTTTTTTTTGTCTTTTTTGATTAATGTATCTTACAGATATTCAAATAGCAACACCAGCACCACCACATCCACCCCCACTGCCATCATCGTCGCCTCCACGACCATCACCATCACCACCACCACCACTGCCAGCATCACTAATAGCAACAGCAGCAATGAGAACAAGGAGGACAAAAATTATTAATAATAAATTCATTAAAGATGATGAACCACCACCAGTAAGCAGCAAATGTAGTGGTGATACCATTAAACCACCATTTAGAGAAAAAATAGAAGTGGTGATTACAAAAACCAATGAATCTCCTTTTCATGTTCACGGTTCTGTTCTTATTACAAGAAAAGAATCTTCTTCTATGTCTTCTGTTGTTGATACCAAATCTGATCAATCAGATGCTGCTTCTGTTGTTGTTGCTGATGGTGCTGTTGCTGCTGCTGCATCATCACTAGTAGGATCGAAAGTTGCAATTGTTGCTGCTCTAAAACCAACTTTATCGGGTGACGACGACGATGATGATGGTGTTAAAGTCGTTGGCAATGATGATGGTGATGGTGGTGTTGGTGCTGGTGGTTGTAGTGCTATTGGCGTTGGTGTTGTTGTTAATGATGTTCATGATGATCATGATCATGATGATGATGGGGAGGACCATAATTGCCATAATGATGGCTGCTTTGAACAAATCTGTTTGGAATTAACAAGAAAAAATATACGAAATATTTTGAAAATATTCACGTTGCCATTTCGTAAGATCATAAAATTAATAAGGTTGGTTTCTTTTCACTATTTTTTCCCCACTAACGGCCACCCCGCCCCGCCTCTCTACTTTATTCTACTCTGCTCTACAGTACCTACCAGAACTCTTCATTCTTTCATCCCCAACCGTCGCTCACCCCTGCCTTTACCGTACCATCCCGTCTTTTGACCATTTGTAAGAGAGCAGATATTAAATCATTCCACTCTCTTTCTCTCTCTCTCTCTCCTTAAGAACTCAAGAAATCTCATCATCGTCATTACCTTTGATTGCTCGTTTATTTAAATCATTAACATACATTCGTCTTCTTCTTCATACCTCCAATAATTTCAAGAGTTGTGGCTATAACAATAACAAGACCATTTCTACAGTTTCAATAATTGAATGATAAATAGATTGAATCAGATTACCAGTTTTTATTAGGGTTCTGTGCCCAAAGTGTACCAACGGAACCCTATTACTAAGCCTACGCTGTCCGTCCGTCCATCCATCCGTCAGTTAGCTCTATCTCAAGAACCGTAATAGATAAACAGTAATAATTTTCACAGAGTGTGTAAATCAATTGCCGCTTTAACGACAAACAGTAAAAATAAAATAAAGTAGAAAATTTAAAGGGGTCCTCATATAAGAAACCTGTGCCCCAATATGCACTACAGTTTTCACAGACTGCACAGATCGAAGGCCACTGGTATCTTATTCAATTTGAAATTGTATCCGCAATAAAACACATAACATACATAACATACCTTGGACGATGGTACGGCGGACCCCTTCATGTTTGAGTCGAACTCGGTCTTCTTATAAGTTTGACTCATGCATATTTCTTCTGTAGGAAAGCATTTATCTACATACTTAGTTAGTTTATAACCATACCACCTCCTCGTCTGTTCACCCACCTCAATTGATCAATTCAGTTTAGTTATAGATGATGATCATATGGTAAATACATAGTTAGATACATAATGCAGATACATACACTCGTATGTCTTCAATTTCAAACCAAATTCTCTTCATACCATACCCATACCATACCGTGCCTTACCCCCAAAATACCCTTCTTTTGAACTTTCTGCATTGACCATCTTTCACAATTATTTGAATTGCATAAATATGTAGAATTTTGTGCAATAAAAACTATAAGAAAACAAAAAAACTTTTACAGATTACCCAAATTTAGTGAGGGTTACAATGTCACAACAACAGCAAATGCAGGAGGAAGAGAAAGAACAACTACAACAACAACATCAACAGCAACAAATAGAGGAGGAGATGGGAGAGAAGAAGGAAGAAGAAATATGGAAGATGCAAGATCAGGAAGAAGAACCATTGATGAGAAGGATTGTGGAAAACGAGAAGTTGATGCTGTCGGAGAAAGACAAGGAAATACAATTCCAGGAATCAAAAAAAATACAAGAGAAGAAGGAAGAGAAATATCAATTATTGGTAAAAAAGAAAGAGGAGCAGATGAAAGAGCAGGTGGTGAGGTCACAACAGATACATTTAAAGGAAGGCGACAAATTACTTCTAAAACCAACATTGGTGATGAAGGAACCGGTAGTGGAGTGTCCAAATTCCGAAAGAGTTACAATTTGTTCCTACAAAGGACTACTACAACATCAACAAGAAAATAGTAGGTCCATCCAGAGCTCTTCTCGTCCTAGCAGCAGCAGTAGCAGTTTACCATCAATATTATTAAACCCTTTACCAAAGTTAACAACAATAACAACTCCTATTGTTGCTACTCCTCCTTCTCCAAAGGGAACCCTCTTAAGAGTAACAGAGGCGGCAGGAACAACACCAAAACTCATAAATGATACTTGGACAATACCACAATTAAAACGTCTGCCATCGGTACTCAAGAAACCACAATATGCTTGTTTTTTACATGATGAAGTTTTAATAGAAGGTGAAGGTAACGGTAACGGTGATGGTGATGGAGTAGTAGTTCAGCAGCCCCATTTAGAAGAAGGAGAAACTTTAAGAATGTCAAGAGGAACAGCAGCTGCAGCAGCAGGAACAGTAACATTAACAAAGCAAAGGGTACCATTAAGAACACGTAGCAATGAATTCTTTTTATATCAACAGCATCAGCATCAGCAACAGCAGCAACATGATATAAGTACAACCAGACAATTAACGACAATGACGACGACGAATTCACAACAATTGAAACCAAGAACAGCATCTTTTTGTTGTGGAGATAAGCCAAGTAAATCTAACAATAAGAAAAGATATGGTGGTAGTAGTCGTAGTAGTAGTAGCAGTAGTATGGTTAATCGTGGTGCTGGTGGAGGTGTGTCTTTTATACAAAAAAAATATGAAATTCTTAAAAAAGAATATGAAGAAATGTCATCAACATCATCTGTAGTAGTAGCAGGAGGAGGAGGACGAAGAGAAGGAGGATATTTTCATCTTCAGATTAACACTGCCATGACACCAACACCACCACCACCACCAGCATCATCACTTCCGTTCCAGCCAACAATAAAAACAACAAACAATGCTAAACATTTAAATTCCTCATCCTCCACAAGCACTACCAGCACCACCTCGTCCTCCTCGTCGTCGTCTATCAATCCAAAGCTGCTGCATTTATCCCAAGCTTCTAATGAATTACTACGCACTCGTATACCAGGCAATACACTTTATTATGTCTAATGATGAACGAACTAAATAAAAGATATGATGAAAAATCAATCAATAATCAATTAAATTTTTCATTCAATAAAATTCTTCGTTTGTTTTTATACACCTCTTACGTAAGCACGCTTGCTCTTGCTCTCTTAATTGATCCGAATCGATTGATCAATCGATCGTTCGCTCCTACGCAGCACGCACCATCAACCAACCACCACCTACAAACGTTATCACACTCCATTCTCTTCTATTCTGCTATTGTCAGCTGTCACTCTCTCTCTCTCTCTCTTATCTATCTATCTATCTATCTCTATTGTTCTTTTATTTAACTCTACAACATCCAAAAATCCAACGATCAATGCCGATCCGTCCAGAAAGCAGCATTTGCGCATCATCACCAGCTCACCATATCCTGATTAATAAAATCAAAACCTTTGTAAGCACAATGAACTACATCAGATCAAATCAGATCTCTGGAACAGAATCAATAGGTCTCAACAAAAACTCTCAAAACCGCTTCTCTTTTTTTTTCGATATAGACTTTTGATCCATTATTTGATTCTGATTCAGAGGGACTTTCATTTGGATCTGTGATGTGTTGTATATTAGTTTTTAAATGCAAATAATAATAATAATAATAAGAGATTGAAAGGAAAATCCCTTCTCCTTAACCCTTCTTCCCTTATTGTAATTTGGCTTAACCCTTTAGAAATAATACAATATTATATGGGGTTCCTTGTTCCAATTACCCCAAGCACTACCCGTACACGTACCAGTAACCCATAATCGCCTATGTAGCACTTACATTTTTATTTCTGTTAACTTTGCACAACCTAGGGTTGGACTCAGATGAATGGATTTTTTTATTTTTGTGCACTACTTCACTAATCCAGCACACACACACACACACACACACATATTTCCAAGCACAATTTTTTTATTGTAAATTTTTTCTTCCTAATTTACCTATTATCCTATTTTAAGTAAATTAATTTAAATTAAATTTAATATATAAAAATCTCGCATATTATATTTTTGTATACATTACATAATATAGTGAGTGTTGTGTTGTGTTGTTCTATTGTATGATTGTTCCAAAATTTCAAATTTAAGTTTAAATTAAACAAGGGAATCGGATCGGATCGATTGGTTGATGAGAACTATACCTACTAATGATCTCGCAGATCCACACATACATACATATACGAGTTGAGAAGATTGTGAGCCATCACCAAAATCGATTTGGATTTGGATTTTTAGTCTTAAATAGTGTAGTGGTAGGGCAAGTGAAGGAAAGAAGAAAGGACCAGTGAAAAAAAAATATTAGAATAAATTGTAAAAAAAACCGGAAAGAAGACTATCATTGGCTATGCTAAAGATGTAATACTCTTCACGCTCCTCCGGGTTGCATCCAACCTTCCTTTCTTAGCATCACTTTATTCTCTGTGTTACAGTTTGAGTATCAACAGAGAACATAGTTTGAGTATCAAATATGAGCACAGTTTGAGTGGCACTCGTCTCATCGGGCTTATCAAAAATATATGTAAATATATACTTTATGTGGACTGCGATGTCTCCTTCTGTGTGTTACAAATTTCATGACAAACTTATAATACTAATCACTCCCGTGAAGAGTATAAAAAACATCTGCATATTAATAGTGGAAGGTACTAGACACTTTGAAGCACCATGGCGGCTTATAATTAAGTTAATAAGACCCCCCTAGGTTACCTGATAAATTTTTAAATTAGCATATTTCATAAATCATGATGCAATACTATTGTACTTATAATCGTTGATAATTCCTTACTTGAAGATCTCTGTATATACGAGTATTATCATGAGAAACATATGCCATGGAGCTATAGTAACATTTTTGACAGGCCCACAAACTGGCTTCCTTACTATTGTAGTATGGATTTATCGACTTTCAATTTTCTTACGGTCGATTACCGAGAAACCATTGAGTGTGAAATGATTATTCAGTTCCTCGATGACTTGAAACATGGGTTTTACAAAAATTAAGGATTAGAGAGCTAAACCGCACTCGGAGTAGTACTGAATGACACTCAAAAACTCACAACGAATAACAACCAGTTGTTTTGATTAGAGTGATAATTTTATAAGTTATGCGAGTATTCGAAAGGATTGGTTTTGAGTGAGTGAAAAAAGACAGAGTTATCCGGATAACTCAGTTAACATTGATAATTCAGTATTTGCGCAGTTAGCAAAAATTGGGTTTTTCCTTTCGTTTTGTGTGAACGTAGAAAGGTTTGCAATAACAAAATGCAACGAATTTTTAGGATTGATTGCGAAACATGATGTGAATACTATGATTGTTTGCCCAATTTCGCAGAGCATAAATAGCAGCAGAGTTTCGTGTTACTCTTATAACTGTTTACAAAACTCATTCACTCATTTTGGACATGAGTAACTCAAACGTCGTTCTTAGTGCACTCATGCAGCTGTCGTATATTAGGGATGTTAACGATTCGAACATTTTGCCGAATCTTTGCCAACGATTTTAAACGTAGTGAAATTTCTTGATGAGTCACTTCTAATATGCTAAGTGCAAGTTCTTGCGTTTGGCATGATTCCAATTCCTCCCTCGTCTTTGGGCCTTCCGCTATGTTTATTGTTGTCTTCGAAGTCAAACTTACCAGTCCTAAACAACCTTTTGCAACCAATCACGACAACTAACTTCTCTCTCTCTTGAAGTAATGTCTGTCACCATATGCTGCTACAAGCTTACGTTCGATGCGTCTTAGTTGTAGATTTCTTTTTTTTTTGTTCTCTAAATTAAAGCATTAAGTCTACTAAAGGGCTAGATCAGTTCAGTATCAGTCCAAGTAACTGTTATCGTTTCAGAAATCGAAAAAGATTGACAAATAAGCTGGGCCATCAGTCCATTTTTCTGTCATTGTTTCTGTTATCGGTTCAGATTTCGATTCGATAATGGACTTAGATTGAATTGATCGTTAGAATTTATAATTTTTGTAATGCTATCAATCAGTCCATTCCGAATTTTGTAAATATGTATAATATATTTTAGAGAGTATGCAGAATTTTTTCTTGACATGGGTATGGGTATATATATGTGTGTGTTTGTGTTTGTTAAATGTGTAGTTGTTGGTTTAATGTATATATGTAAATATGTAAATATTTTTTTGCACTTCTATTCTTGGTGTCCTTATAAAAACAAATAAAAAAAAAAAACCTTTTAGATTTTGCACTTTAATAATTAATTAAAAAAAATAAAAAAAGATATGTTAAATGAAAAATTAATTTATTAAATCTATGTGTCATTTTATTTCCTTTTCTCTTTATCTCATTTTCTCTTTTCCAGATCTAATTTAAATATTAAAATTAAATGAAAACTAAAAAAAAAAAACTAAAACCAACAAAGTTTAAAATATTTAATTTATTTATAATTCAATAAAAATATTTATACTAATCCAATTCAGACAGACAGATAGATTTTTATATATACAAAATATATAAGATAAAGAAAGACATAAAAAATAAATTCAATCTTCAGAGTAAGTGTGCCTGCCAAAACAAACGAAAAAAAAAAAAAAAAAATTACAAAAAAAAATAACTCAAGAAATGCCACAAAAAAAAAAATAAATAAAAATAATAATAATAAAATAATATAAAAAAATACCAAAAAAAAAACATATTTATTCCAAATAAAATAATTTTTTTTTTTTATATTCATTAAATAATAATTAAATTTAATAAACTTAAAGTACTGAAAATATAAAATTGCTGAAATATTTTTCCAAAAGGAAAGACGCTTAGGAGGGGGAGAGAGTGTCATCAACACACACCCACAACTCTGCTTTCCACAGCAACGTTCATTTTTTATTGAAAAAAAAAAAAAAAAAAACAAAATTAAAAAAAAATTAATATTACAAAGAAAAAATTTAAAAAAAATAAAAAATTAAACAAGAAATACCATAATAATAACAACAACAATAACAACGATAAGATAAAAGATAAAGGTCAACATAGCTACATATATAGCAAATGATCCACTGAGTACTACTAGTATTTAGTACCACCACCACCACCACAACAACAACTACCACCAATAATATTCAAATAACTTCTACGAGAACAACAACTACTTCTACTACTAGCAAATTTTAGTACATACATATACATACATATATGTTATTGAGGTAACTAACCAAAAGAAATCAATCAATCAATCTAATCAAATCAGTCAATCATTTTATCAGTCAAACAAACCAAATCAATCAATCAAATTTAATGAAACCAACCAACCAACCAACCAAACAACCAACAACAACAAATACAAATCATCATTCATTCCACACAAGCATGATGCACACAGATACACTATACACACACACATGCACATATATCTTTAAACACAAATACAAATTATTTTTTATTGTTTTAAATTATTGCAATAATACTAACTATCATCATCATCATCATCAGCAGCAGCAGCATCATCATCACTATTATTATCACCATCACGATCATATAATCATAATCATAGATACTACTACATCTCACTATATTCAATTTGATTTAGATTCATGGATGGATACATATGAAATGCATCTACAATAGTTAGATATGCAAATTTTAAGCATCCAGATACAGATATTTACGTATATGTATATTGTATCTGTTGTTGTCCACTATTTCCACATTCGGTAGTGTGGTATAGCAAAATGTTGTACCTTGAATGTACCTACATATCCAGCTGTGTTCAAAAAAAATAATAGCGCCGTTGCATCATAAGTTCTAAGTGCAAAATTATGTATTTGATAAGTACAATTTTCGTCCATAAAGTTATAAAAATAATAATTTTTGATTATTTTTGAATATACATATGTACAGTTTCATTTCAATTGGCTATAACGGCTTGGCATCGACGTGGCATGGTGTCAATAAGGTCCTTACAACGCTTCACAGGAATCTGAACCCATGCCTCCTTTACCAACTCCCAAAGCTGTGTCCTATTTAAATGATTTGCTGCAGCCACCATTCGTTTAATCTCACTCACAAATTTTCGATCGGATTAAGGTCCGGAGACTGTGCTGGGCATTGCATCACATCAATCTTTTCAAAGGCAAACCAGTCCTTAGCTAGTTTACTAGTGAGTTTCGGATCATTATCCTGTTAAAACATCCATTTTAAAAGCATTTCGAAACTAGCATATGGTAGCATTACATCTTTCAGTATATTGACATACACTGATTTGTCCATAATGCCATGGATCAATTGGATAGGGCCTAAGCCATTATATGAAAAGCAAGCCCATATCATAATGCTCAGCCCTTCATGTTTAACAGTCTCAGTAGTGTATTTGGGGTGGTATTTTGTGTTTGGTGGACGATGAACATATATTGTCTGGACCCTTTCTGGACTTCTGGCTTTTAAGTTATTTTGTATAAGACGACAACGAATTGTTACAACACTACAGGGCTTGGTCTTGTTATATCGCACAATGTTGTCCTGCGCCTACGCCCCCTAGTTTCGTGTGTTTTGTTATAATTAATAGCATTGAATTGCTATACAGCAGGGGTGTACCTCCTATACAAACTCACATTATATAAAGAGTATAAGTAAAATAAGTAATACAATGCCAATCAAACTGTGTTCTTTGTTGATACTCAAACTGTAACACAGAGAATATAGTGATGCTAAGAAGGAAGGTTGGATGCAACCCGGAAGGAGCGTGAAGAGTATTACATCTTCTTTCTAGTTTTTTCTTAAATTTTTCGCATCTACTTGTGTCAACCGCTACTATTATTATGAACAGCATAATTTGGTGCATTTAACAAAAATTATAGAAAAAAGATTAGTTAACGGGACACCAAATTAACGGTATTTTTTAGTTGTCCTGTTCATTACATTCTATTCTACGAACAAAAAACTCCAATTTGGAAGGCAGAAAATGTCAAACGACAAACGAGTTTAAACCGCTAGGATATGCTGCGATATTATTTTTATGAACACAACTCATAATTTTTATTCAAATACCAGTCATCATAAGAGAGAAGAGCATTTCTTTTGAGGTACATATTTTGTTTTGTCTGGTTATTTGGAAGGAGCCCGTTATATGAGAGACGTTTTACTGTAAATGAAACGAAATTGTACAACACAGCAAGAACATGTTAGAACAAAATAGAAAACCGACTTCAAGTAGCGTAAATGGAACGCGCATTATTAAGGATAACTCATAAACTACTGGTCAGATTTTGATCAAATTTATATGGGACCACATGACAACAATACACTAAAACAATAGTAGGTACAATACAATAAAACCGTTAAGCAATGGGAACTAAGAATGAATAGAATCGATTACCAACCAGTGTACGACACACTACTAAAAACCGTTTGTCCAAAAATAGTCGAACAATAGGAAGCAACACTAAAAATGATGGAGTACTCACTATGCGACCCATAAGACCAGCATGAGTCCAGCATACTATTCAAGTGCATTTGTGTTTGAAATGAAACAGTTGAGCAATGGGTAACAAGACTGGAAAGCACTCAGTATGAGTATTTAAGTAATCAAAAGACCATTGTACAATGATGGGGAAGCACTACGAAGAAGTATATCAAATTCACAAAATCGTTTGTCTTGAAACTGTGCAGTAACAAGGAGAAGAGTATGACTGGAAATATTGTACTACACTAATGGGAAAGTGAAATTATTTTAAATGGACTGGACTTCTATGCACTGATTCCACCCCACCCCACCCATCCTCATCATCATCATCATCACCTGAATAGAATCACTGGTGGGAATAAAGGCACTGGCAGGGCAAAAACAACCATTAATCAAACACATTCTTCATCCTTTTCAATATCATGGATCATCTATCAATTTCACTCAAATTCATGAAATTATTAAGTGCACTAAGTTAAATTGTTTGTTTTTGAACAACACACAACAGAAGGCGGTAATCATCCATTCCATTTCATTATCATGTACATACATGATCATCATCATCATCATAATCATAGTATTCTTAGTACATAATACCTTTTTGTTCACAAAACTCAACACAACACAAGACACAACTCCTACACATTCTTTCCTACTTATGTACAACAATCTCATTTTGTATCTTTGTATCTTTTATGTATAAATAAAAAAAAAAATACTCTACAATAGAATAGAATAAGAAAACTTATGAAAAAAACAGAAATAAGAAAATTAATTAATATAGAAAATTTTTTGTTTTCCCCTTTCTATTAGGTTCAACATTGCTTGGCTCATATACACCCATAAAAGGAGGTTCCACAATTGATAATATATTTCAATTGGGCGTAACACGTGCAACACCTTATGGCAGCAGCAACAGCAACAGCAATAATGGTGAAACATCATCATCAACTGGTAATGGTAGTGGCAATGGCAATGGAAGTAATGATGGTGGCGGTAGCATTATTGGCATCAGCGATGGACTTATCAAAGATGCTGATCAACAACAATCAACAGCAACTGCAGGCGCTGGAGCAACAACAGTTTCATCCAATGATGGCAACAAAATGAATGAGAAGGGGCAGGCGGAGCAGGAGCAGAATCAGGATGATTATCTTAAGCCAGCGAATGATGAGCTTAATATTGCATACAGCGAAGGTACACAAAAGACCGATTTGCTTTATTAAGAAAAGGTTATACATACCCACACACACACACACACACACACAAACACACATAAACACACATATACACATAGATACACACATACAGTTGCTGCATATAATTTATAGAATATAATAATAATAAAAGCGTAGATTAATTCAAAGAAAGTTTCGCTTTTGATCCATGATTATGGATAACACATAATACATTTCCGTATAAGAAAAATGAATGAATGATTGAATGAAAAAAGGAAGGAATAAAAGAATGAGAAGGATGTTATGAATAGTAGCAGTCGAGAGAATAGTCAAGTCATCAGTGTATGGTAATTAGTTATTATAGTTGACTGATCAACAACAACAACAACATACATAAACTACACAATAGATTTAGATAAGTTGATGAGAGTACTAAGTATAATGATGATAATGATGATGATGATGATAATGTAGTTGAGTTTTGTATTTTAATGTATTGTATTTTGTGTATCTCTCATCTGCTGCTGCTTCTTCTTCCCTTGTGCAAAGGATCATGATCATGATGATGATAATGATGGAGAAGTTGAAGAAAGAGATGACAGAAAGAGTTTATAGAAGATGGAGAGCAAAATTAGCATAGGTTTACAGAAACCAATTAATTTAAAACATACAATTATAATCTACTAAAATATTTATTTTCTCTGTTTATTGTATTTATCATTATATCATTATTATTATTAATATTATATATATATATATCTTTTTTTTTTTTTATTATTATAAAAATTATTACATATTATTATTTTGTTATATAGAAAACACAAAAAAAAAGCAGCAAAATATTTATTGAAAACCAACAAAACACACTACAAAACAATGTTTAAGATCTGTTAAATTCATAAAAATTCACAAACACAATCAAAAAGTATAATCATTTCAAGAACCTATTGTATTGGGTGTTTGCAAAAGTCATGTCGGTTTTTTCCATTAAATTCAAAATTTATTTATTCTAAGTAGATCAAACATTAATCGATTATGTATTGTTCGTTTTGCCCATCTTTCGGGAAGTTTCATGCGCAAAAAACTGTGTCAATTGGTTTTTGACAGCCTCATCAGAATTTGAATGTTTCACCACCGAAAAAGTTTTGAAGAGAGTGTGGTATAAATGGAAATCTAATGGTGCAAGGTCCATCCTATACGGAGGATGTGCAAGTTAGATCCAATAATTTTAAATTAATAATTGGGGTGTTTCTTTTTATTTTTTTTTTTTTTGTCCAATTCGGATAGCTGACAACAGCACACATCCGAATTGATGGGGTTTCATCCCGTGGCAGCAGATCAAAGTAAATGATACCTGCCCATTTCTATCATTCTTATCCTCTGGTAAATATCGGCCTTTTATGTGGTTAGAAACGGTTCATCTTTTTTGCTCCATTATTGTTTTCGGTTCACGTTATTGAACACAATCCATTTTTAATCATCCGTTATGATTCGCTTTAAAAATGAATCATTTTCGTTACGTTTGAGCAATGAATCGCAAACATTGATTCGCTTAGTGAGCGTGAATTTCTTTCAACTCATCCGGAAGCCAAACATCGAGCTTGTGCACGTATCCACTTGTGTACGTGATACATTAAAACTTTCTACAATCTCTCGTGTTGAATATCGAAGGTTTTCATCAATCATTGCCTTGATTTGGTTGTCATCAGGTTCTAATGGCCGACCAGTGCGTACTGCTTCTTTAAGCTCATAATCTCCGGAAAGCGTTCACTTATTGCATCTTTCCACTTTCTTTTGATTGGGTTGCATTCTTCCCTTTTCGGAAGTAAAAACCAAAATATGCCTTTCCATGGCTAATCAACTGTAACTTTTACAAATGTTATCGAATATCGATCAAATTCCTTATCGTTATTAGTTTAAATGTTTAATATGTTCGGCCATTACTCATTTAAAATTGAGACTAAAGCCATTTATAGAAAAAAAAACCGACATGACTTTTGCACACACCCAATATTATCTCTCTCATAAATCAATCAAATTTTTAAGACAATTGCGCCTCTATTTTGACAATTGACATCCATATTTAGTCATATCAGAGAGTGAGAGAGAGTGATAGCAGTCGAGTCATCAAATATGTTAAATGAGTGTAGGTGCTTCCAAATTTTGATTATCATCATTATTATTATTATGGAATAGAGAAGAATTAGATTTAAAAGTTTATCGACCACTGGCCAGTGAGTTGGTTAAAAAATTCTCTAAATTGGTATGGACTTTATTAATGAGAAAATATATTTGATTGAATGACATCCCATATGATTGATTATTTCAACATCAACAAAGACTTCAAATCAGATAAACACATGTCTTATCTCTCTCTCTCTCTCTCACTCTCTCTGATCTGTAACAACATTGGAACAACCCTGTTTTAAAGACAGTGAAATGTAATTGTTATGATGATAGATGACTTTTGTCCAAAATTCAATTGTCCCGAAACATTATTAACTTAAATTTAATAGTAGTAGAAGTAGTAGTCAGTCATTCAATTACTATCAGCCATGTAGGAGATGCTTATAAGTTTTATCTTGGCATTATCATCACTATTTAATTGACACAATCCTTTTGACGACTACTACTTACTTATGAGTATTATTAATGTATCTTATTTTAGCTCTGATTGTTTATAATCTTTACTCTTTGACTATTGAATTCATTCATTTAACAGATCTTAAAATATTGTACTTTTCTATATATTTTCTTAATTTATTTATTCAAACAAAAATATTATTTGGTGTTAACGAAAAAAAAAAACATTTCACATAAGATAAATAAACATAACTGAGTACCACAATATGAATGAATTCTAATTCATTTGTGAGAGCGATTCCACAGTAAACGATCGCATTCAAAACGATTGGATCGAGAAGAATGTGTCAAAGAAGCTAAAGACACGAAAGGAACAAGAATTACACACAAATTCTTCGAAATTGTTGTTGAGGGGAGAGCAAATGTATTCTGTGTGAGATTTTTGTATGTGCAATTGTTGTTGTGAAATGTAGACGGGGATGCATGCAAATGTGTTTTGCATATCAACAAACGCAAACGCAGTACAAAATAACATTCGAATTCCAAAATTCCATTCCATTCGGCACAGCTTCTTTTGAATGAGAACATGGAACATTCACTCAACTGGCTTCAGACATTGGTACATCATTCAAATGAATTCGAATGTTAAATTCATTCATTTCAGCATGACTACCAAAATTGATCTTTTGAATGAATTCATAAAGATGTCTAGTAAAACATTTTAAGTCCCCAGAGACACTCATCATTTTGACATACAAAAATCTCTAGAAGGACTCAACTTAGATGCATTAACTTACTGGAAATCTTTTCATTTTCTATACATCCATTTCAGAATTTAAGTTTTAATTGTGAAACACAAAATTAAATGATGTATTCGATCTACCATACTCCATATATTTTGAAATTCAAATCATTACTAGTTATGACTTTTGCTTATCTGTCAGCAAATGTAAAGCAAGGATTCCGCTCTCAAAGAAATCTTAGTCTTTTGAGGAGGTAATTCATTGGATCACCCAATTTTTGTGTTTTTTCGTAAGAATGGAATTGCTATACCGACAGTCCATGACACTGCATCGAATGAAACAATTGGTAGCGTAAGCGTAAGACTTTCCAGCCTAGTAATTCCAATGTTTCCTGGACCGATTTAGCCACATGCAAAATTTCTTTCACATGTTTTCTCACTCACTCTTTGCTCTGTTGATAGCGATAGCATGTTCCACATGCATTCTATGAGCTTCGGCAGCAAAAAAATAAATAAAAATTCTTATTCAATTACCACATGTTGACACAAAGATGCTTATGCCAGGAATAGACACAAAATATTTGAAACACCATTTAATAATAGGAACATACACTCCTCTACACTTCATTACACACAGCAATAAAAATATTTTGTCTGCTAAAAATTAATTTAAATATTCATGAAATTAAATTTTATTTTTCTATTTTTTTTTTCTCTTAATTTTATCTTAAGTCTAACCAAATAATATGTATTGTAGAAACAAGATGAGCAATCAGATAGATCTATATAAACTTAGATTATATTGCATCAGATCAGATCCAAAATACAATGAAACAAAAATGAAATCAATAAAACATTTTTACAATACTTACAATTTATATAAATAAAAAATAAATAAATAAATAAATTTAAAAAAATAATAAATAAATATTAAAAAAAAAAAAAAAAGAAATACATTTCCATCATATATTTAATTTTGTATTTATGATGATAACGATGAAGATGCAATTGATAATTGTGTGCATTTGTCTAAAATAAATAAATATATACAATTAAAAAATTAATGAAAATATTTAAATATAAAAATTCCTCGCAAAAATGCAAAGAATTAATTATTTTATTATTATCAATATAAGAGAGAAATGAAACAATAGAGATCATAAAACATAAACAAACATAAAAACTATCTAAAATAATATACAATAAAAATTATAATTTTGCTTTTCTTTTTTTTTTTTTTTGTTTAAATTTAAAATTTGTTTTGTTTATAAAAAAAGAAAGAAAAAAAATTGTATATAAGTTTAAAATTTTATGAAATTAGAAAATATTTTTACTTTTTTTTTTTTGTGCAAAAAATCATCGTGTATTAATTTAATTTAATTAATTAATGTAATTATAATGTAATGTTTTTTTTTGTATTTTTATTTTTTTTAATTAAAATTTTCATTTTTTTTTGTCGATAAATATTCAATTGAGATGTTTTCTTTTCTTTAAGTTTGATGACGTAGGTGGTGAAGGTGGACTTTTGTAGTGAAGTTCGAACTTATGGGACCCTAGTAGATCTAATATCTATCAGCTATTCCCAAGTTGTTTGAAAAGGTGCTCGGTGCTCATATCGAATATAAGTATGTACAAAACTTCTGTAAGGCCCTTACATTTCTCCATTACAGTACACAGAGAGAAAAACTCTGGCCTAAGAACAGCACCGATTGTATTTAAATATAGGTACATATAACAAACACACACCAAATTGAGTTGCATTTGATGTATGTAAATGTTCTTGGAATAAGTAAGATTTGCATTTAAACTGAAATTCGAGATCAAGTAAACTTTAGTTAAGAACAAATTTGTTCTCATCTTTTTGTCTTTTATTCTAATAATGCTTACACAGAGAGAGAAAACCGAGAACATTGTTGTACTTAAATCGACACCAATCGGTGAAGAAAGTCCGCAACAACGAATCTTGTCTAGTCTTAAAAACGAAACAGCTTTAACCGATACAATTTTGGTCTTAAATTTTACAGTTTCCGTTTAAGACACTATAATTCTCAAACGATATATGTTTGTTATATTATAAATTTATAATTTACTCTTTAGCTCGGAGGTTAGTGCGCTGAGCTGACATCCTAGAGTCAGGGGCTCAATTACCTTTCGAGTCTGGTACTACACTTTCCTAATGTACTTATTACAGGACCAAAATGATCTCATTTTAGGTTGCTTTGGTCTTAAATCAAGTACATTTCGTTCTCATATTCAGACCCTGAAGAGCACAATCTGTACTTGTTTTGAGACCAAAATGATGGTCTCACTTTAAGTTGTTTTGGTCTTAAGACAAGACCGTATGGTGTCATAATGAACAGGAAACGTACTTTAAGTAAAATGCCTTGTTCTAGAAGTAAGAGTTCATAAAGTTATTAAAGACGTAACAAAATAAACTTGATTCAAGATTTCTTGTACTTAAAAATACGTGCTTGAAGTGAGAACATTCGTGCTTGACGAACTATCGTGACCGAATGTGCACGATTTCATAAATAAATCCAATGCTCTCGATTTTTTCTCACTGTGTATGTATGCAACCACTAAACTCCTTGAGTTTACTTCGCTAGTTATTATTCTACTAGTACTTATAGGTATCATTTTTACTGATAATGATGTTACCAAATCCATTGACTCAGACTCAGTTAATCATAACCTTCTATTGTGTAATTCGAAGTATATTTCCACCGTCACGTTATTATGAAGTGGAAGATTTTTTTTCTTACTCTAAAAGGCTCCTTCTTATCAGTCCTTCCATCTTTGGTGCATTTTAGAATAGCTTTATAGTTGAGCTCCTGAGTTCTATAATCAGCTAAGCTAAACGTTCTATTAGAAACTTTGTCCCTTTAGCCTTGAATAGATGTTGATTGATTGATTTGTTTTAACAAATATTTGCAGACCGACCTCTCATTGATTCTATGCTAAATCCACCGGAGATTGGCACCAAAGACTTAAAAGTGACGGGGCTTATGAACTGGGCTGTCAGTCATACTTTTTCACTCTTTCAAGAACTTAAATAGTAATGAGAAAACTAACTGCACCAGTGAATAATGTTCTCTACGAAGGCACCTGACACCTTCATTTTAACGACTTCCCTAAACTTGCCTTGCCAATGAATGGCTGTAGGGACCTGGGTCTAAATCAAATTTTTGTCGTCGTTTTTGTTTTTTACTTTTCCAATTTGGAAACCAACCATTTTTGGCATATACTCGTACTACAAAAAAAAAAAAAAAAATATATGTGTATAGTATGAAGCATTTAGTAATCCCCACGAAATGAATACGAAATTTATTAAGAAATAAGACTTAGGTTTCATTCATCATTCAAAGTTTTTTATATATAAAAACACAAAAAATTATATGTAATGAAAAAAAAAAAAATAAATAAATGGACTGACTTTGGTCCAAATCAAAGCCTATGTAGTAGTATATACAGCTTACACGAAAAAGAAATCTTTGAAAACATATGGTAGATGGAGACTATGAAATACAATATATTATAGCAATGTGTAGTAGGATTAGATACCATGGACTGGACGGCAAAAATAATATAAAACAATTGAATTTGAATTTTCTTAATTAACTTGAAAGGATATAGGATATCTAGACTATGACAGCGAGGACATATAGATTTTTTTATGGGTAGAGCCACCCAAAAGTTGATCGGTCACATAAGTAGTATGTGATGTGAAAACTTGGAAAGCTTTTTTTTTCTATACTGTCTGGTATTAATTATAGAATAAGACTTAAGACACTATACTGCCAATATACACTATGTGGTATACATAGATGTATATGAACTGTACTATTATTTCAGATGTGGTGAGAACGTAAATATCGATAGATTTTTTTAATTTTTGTAGTTAATTGTCATGTTTTAACTTGAAAAATGTGAAAGTTATTGACATGATGATATCTCATCCAGTACCAGTAATCATATATACTTATCTGAAACATGACTTTAGCTTAAGAATTAAAGACTAATTGACATAAAAATGGTCTGATGACGCATTGACCGATCATCTGGGATCACCTTGCGATGCTTATGCTGCCAAAATATCTACAAATATACAATCGGAATAAAAATCCCTGAGTATAAAAAAAAATAAAATTAATAAATAAAAATTTTAATTTACATACAAATGTACCTATTGTATGGTAGGTACATATATCCTTTATTATGATGATGATAATGTTGATATTTTTATAAATCGTATATACATACATTTTTTTGCAATTGATTATCAATGATTCATAATCATAATAATGATGATGATAACAATAATGATAAAATTTTTGTATTATTATTGATAAAAAAGATAAAAGTTTTTTAATTTTTATTTTTTAATTTAATTTTTTTTTTTTTGAGGAAAATTTAAATTTCATTAAAATGAATACATTTTTTTTTTTTTTAATTTAGATAATGCGTTAGCTATTGAGATATTATGCATACATATACCATATATACTTAATCTTTTTACATAAATATAATACATTCATTCATACGTTCGATAGAATGTTCGATAGAAGAGAATATGGTACTATACACGTACTTACTTAGTACAATATATCTACATAGTATTGTATACTATACTGTATATATTGTACTTTCTAAAAATTATACATAACATAACATAGTACTACTCGTACATAATATACTTACACTTATTATTGTAACCTTACCTTTTAAAGTGTAGTTTAAATTAAAAAAAAAAAAAAGAATTAATAAAAATAAAATATAAAACTAAGAAAACCAAAAACCAAATATTTAAAATGAAATCTTTTGTAATTGGGGGAAGAAATTGGTTTTAATGAGACCAACCTCAGTGGGCAAGGGCAATGGCATCACTCAGGTCCATGGTGGCCTCGAATCTTCACAGTCCTTTACAATCACATTCGTAACAAAGTGGAAATACTATGATAATATGTCTCTTAACAACCGTAGCAAATTTTATAGACTGTTGGTAGCCATTTCGAATCACCATTTTGGATTCCTTCACCCAGTCCTGGCTGGGCTTCCCAAAGGCAGCGTTCTGGGTCCAATACTATTTTCTCTATTTTCAGCAGATATGCCAGTCTCTTCTGCAGATGAGATATGTATCGACCCAAACTAAACTTTGTTGTCTACTTACGTTGATAACGTTGGCTTCTTTTACATGTGGAATTTAAGAATACCTTCACCTGTTAGAGTCTTGGGCGAATCGGTGGAACGTGACAATCAACAGTAGCAAATGTGCCAACGTGTGGTTCACCTGGAGAAGGAATGTCCCACTGGTTGCACATCTCTGCGGGAACTCCAACGCACAATCAAAGAAGCTGAAAGATCTAGGCCTCATCCTGGATCAAAGGCTTACTCTCGGTTAGCACATCACGTCAACGCTACTTAGCTACCGAAACAAACTCAAAAGGCTATACTGGCTACTTAACGGGAGAAGCTCTCAGATCCATTTATAAGGATCTAAATATTCATATTTTGTCAGTGGCCGAATAAAAAACCACAGAAGCAATTACAATGATAGATCCAAACTATGCATCTACACCACCTTGCTAAGGCCTTAGCAACCCCCAGGCTCAAAACACCGTCATATTTAATTGAATATTGTTTGTCATGTCGCTTATTAGGTGAGAGGTAAGGCTGCTGTGCTCAAGCACTATAGGCATCTTTAGACCTCTATATGTATATGATAGTGCTGCTGACAAACCATAAGGCATGGGGCGTGATTAGTTTTAGAGTCGGAACCTTCTTTATATTGTGCGTGGGAAATGTTGTCTCAAATTTGAATTGCGTACAGCCAAGTCGGGCGGAGAGATAAATGAGTAATTTTATTTGTCAAGGAAAGTTTACTAATTGGATAAAGCACCTTTGCGTATCAACATGCTATGGGAGATTTCACATGTGCACGACAAGTGAGGTGTAGTCTGTCGAGGATCAGACCTAGGTGGCTACATACGTTCGAAAGACATTGATACTATTTCTTAATCGTTCCATCCATCACTCAGATACATAAGTAAAGTTCTAATATAGTAATACGCAACCAAGTACATAATTCCAATATTTGTATATTTTTTCATAAGTCGTCAAAAGGTTTTCGATCTGCCGCAGTTACCTTGAATATTATGTTGTGGTCTAACTAACCAAATCGTCTGCATAGTAGCTATAGGAAGCTCATTACACGTTTTTGATTAGAAATGTTATAAGGCCACCAAATTTTTAGAATTGTATGCAAACTGAAACAGACGAATGATTGCAAATTGATAAGTACACGTACTGCAATAGTAACAATTGTCTTTAGGGACTACAACATGCATTCATAATGATTGTTATGAACAATATGTGTGTACACATTTGGAGGACCGACCGATCGAATTTTCATTGTTGAACTGTAGTCTACTAAGACTAAGAAAGGGTTCAGAAGTGCTGTCGTGCTGCGACTGCAAAAAGTTACCACCACGGCAGCACAGCAAAACCAATGCTATGCACTACCAAACAAAAAATTCAGCTGTTCTGTCGTTTTGTGCACAGCAAAGCAAAAATAACTTTTAAGAAAAAAAGAGACTTTCGCACCACAGCAGCAGCACATTTTTCGGTCAGTCTGAGCCTGTAATAGCCCTCTACCATGAGTCGAATCTTTATACAAACAATTTTGATAGAAAAACAAAATGATATTTAATTTAAGTTATGAATGATCCAATTCCATGAGAGTATGTAGTACATTTTCAAAAAGTTCCTAATGGTTAAGATTCTTAATCATTGAATAAGTGCATTTCAATGTCCCAGCATATCCACCTTAGTATTGTCATCCGATTTAGTTGATGTTGTTGTTGTTGCTGTTGTGGCTTCAATACTTTAGTGATGTTTTCTTGTACTTTCTTGTTGTTGACATTACCCCATCAAAAACTACGCACTCATCATTAAATCTTACTTTTTTCACTTTCTTCTTGTCCCTTTCATCTTCATCATTGTCATCGACTTCCTTTACGATATACTTATTGTCCCTGGAGCGTGTGACAAGGCCCCTGGCAACAGCCTCTTTTAGTCCTGCCTTCACATCATCGTACAGCTTATTGATATCCTCAATTCGCCTGTTGGCGCTGCATATATGGAGGACCAATTGATAAGCTGTCACTGGCTTGCCATAATCCTGAAGAGCGTCTATTGTGTGTTTGCATTTGCGACTCATTTTTGATGGAGTTTTTTGGGACATTGCCATTATAAACACGAAATTTAATATGAATTTATTTTGGTTTTTTGAGAAGAAATTTCGAAAGAAAACATGAAAAATTTTGATATTAGTCTCGAAAGTTTGAAATTTGACTGAATTAAATTTAAATCGTAAGATAGAATTTCTATATCTCTGAAAATATGGGCTGCTTTGTTTTTTTTTCTCTCTCTCTTCATATCTTTAAGCCTAATTAGGTTCTAGTGTTTAAGGAACTGAAGACCTAATCCAAATATTCACAGTTTTGAAACTTACCAAAAGTTTAAACTGCAATGATAATGTTGCATAATAGGCACTAGATACTGCATCGATTGCCAGAAGAGTTTCCAGATTACCTATTAAGGAGAGTGGAAAAATATAGGTGTATACATACACAAATTCATAACTTAGCCATTAATGATTTTGAAATGAATAACTTGTTTCGTCACCACTAAAAAATCTGGACTTAGAAATCTCCATAATTTTGTGTCAATGGTAGCTGACTACCAAATTCACAATTCATAATCCTAAAATTCATTGTAATGTTAGTTACTAGCATCGTAACTATGCCTACTATTGTAGAACATTGTCGACAAGACGCTGCATCAACTGACTAAAAAATTGTCAGTACTACAATACTATAACCTACCATATAATCATTAAATATACTCGATCTCTGCTCTGTTACAAACAAAAATAATTTTCACAAAATTTACTGATCTTGAAATATTTATATATATTTATTTATCGTATTAAAGAAAAATTATAAGATTCACTTAGTAATAGTATATTATATTATATATAGTTAAGAAAAAGTATTATAAAAAAAATAAAAAATTATTGTAAAATAAGTTCAATGCCCAACAATTTCCAATTCCATACTATGCATCACTTGACATGATTAAGGATTGATTGTTGACGATAGCATTGTTGTGTTGATAGTGGCAGATGGAACTGGCGCCAAGTGGTAAGTGTTCGACAAGACGCTTAGAAGTCAATCAGTCTGAGAGAGAAACTTCACGAGTGATGCGCAAGTGGCAGATACGTGAGGTATCTGATAAGTATGATAGCCTTTTACTACGTCTCACTGAAACCGATCCCAACCACGTAACACACATGGGAATCTGCTGATCATCCTTCGTTATTGTTGATTGCGATGAATACGTACTATTAGATCCAGTGCCAGATGTTTTTGCTGCAATAGCACGATTTTTAGGAAGTGCAACGTTAAGGCCAACTGAACGTGTTAGTTTTGGATCTAAAACTACAAGGGAATCGTTTTCTTCGATAACTTTTTCAAGATTTTCTTGTAATGTTTCCATGTCACCGCACTTCTGCAATAGTTCAGCAATTTGGTTGCGGTACAATTTTAAATACATCGAATAATTTGCCAACTTGATGTTTAAGCCCGAAATCTTTTCTTTCAACTCGCATTTTTCCAGCAATTTCATCACGAGTAGTTCTTCTACACCATCCCTAGTCATACTTTCAATTCTGTTTTTGATTCTCTTTACATATTCATGTTCACTATCATTTCTTTTAGGAGAGCATTTCAGTTGTGAGGTCTGTGCCACAACTTCAGCACATCGTGTTTTCTTTGTTGGTGTGATGGGTGACTCAAGGGGCGTACGTTTTGATATAATCATAGTTGGAGCAGTACGTATCAAATTGGACACTGTCAGACCAGTGGAAGAGCATAATACTGCTATGGCAGCTTCCTCAACTTCTTTTGATGTGAGAACATCATTGGTTGAATAAGCGACTGCCAGGGTACCCTTCTGAATTTGTTTAGGGCTCTGATTGACATTTAGTGCACCTTCCTTATTGGACACAGCAGGTCCAATAGGTGAGCATGTGTCTGCTATGGCTGCTTCCTCAACTCCTTTTGATGTGAGATCATCATTGATTGAATTAGCGACTACCAGGGTACCCTTCTGAATTTGTTTAGGGCTCTGATTGACATTTAGTGCACCTTCCTTACTGGACACAGCAGGTCCAATAGGTGAGCATGGGTCTGCTATAGCTGCTTCCTCAACTTCTTTTGATGTGAGATCATCATTGATTGAATTAGCGACTGCCAGGGTACCCTTCTGAATTTGTTTGGGGCTCTGATTGACATTTAGTACACCTTCCTTATTGGACACAGCAGGTCCAATAGGTGAGCATGTGTCTGCTATGGCTGCTTCCTCAACTTCTTTTGATGTGAGATCAACATTGATGCCAACAGAATGTGTATACACAACCGGCAAATTACATACCGAATTGTTTTCTTGGGTATCTTTCAATAGAATCTCTTCCAGATTTTCATATCTTTTTTCTAATTCAGCACTTTGGACACGGAGAATATCTAATGGACGCAATCGATTTTGCAGATCTTCCAGTGTATCTTGTTGTTGTATAACTTCAAGAACCGTATACAGTGCAGCTTTTTTCATAAATCTATCAGAATGCATGTCCATTATTCGTTGGTTTAGCCTCATAAATTCTTTTTTGAAATCATGTACATTTATGCCATCTGGAAAAAATTCCATAGGCGGTATCGGATCATCCTCCGAATCAATATCTATGTTCTCACTTAATGGATTCGACACTGTTTTCTCCAATTCTGTTGGTTCCACTTTTTGCGGCTGTGTCGATCCACTTGTTTCATTCACTTGCTCCATTTCTCTATCCATATCAACTTTTCGTTTTATTGCTGAAATGGAAATAAAAATTATAAAAAAAAGGTTAGCTGTCGTAAATTAATTTGAGGTTAGATTTCATTTTTCATTGGCAAAATATCACTATGCACACACATACATTAGAACATTTATGTTTTTATTTAATTCGTTTGTATTAAAAGAATAATATGAAAATATAAAAACATTTGAACTATATAATAAATAAATAAATATTGATATTCAAAAAGGAAATATTTGGCTCATTAATTGTAAGCGTCTCAAAGGTTCTATCGGTATGCACTTATTTAAAAATAAAATTTATTAAATTTGTAGGCAACAAAACACACAATTGCATTAAAAACAAACAAAAACAAAACGAATAAATAAAATAAGAACTTACATGTAATAATAATTGTAATTCACCAATGTCGCAACACGAAAATCGACGCCAATCTTTTCTTTTTTAAGCCGACAGCCGTTAACCTAAGTAAATTGCGTCCAACTACAAAAATTCACCTCCCAAGAAACTGGCTTCAACAAAATTCACCTCATTTGGTGAAAAACTCGAAATCTAGTTGAACTAAAATCAAGTTGGCTTTCCCATTTTCAACCTACATAAAGGCTGCTGAGCTGCCAACTTACTTTAACAAGTTGTTGTTGGAATTTGAAAGAGTGAAGAAACATGTGGTTGTTGGAATTTGAAAGTGTAAAACGATGCTGTAATTAGAAATTACATTATTCAACACTGTGCAAATACGAACATGTGTAGTGTTATTGTATTCGTTCTTTAGTTCTTGCCAAAACATTCTTCCATAAATAATCAAATTAACATTTTGCTTTAATAACAAAGGATTCAATACAATAAGCAAGATTTCACATGCATGCTGCAAATCGAGGAGGAATACGTGCAACCCATTTGTACTGATATTATCGCCCTTAAGCCGGACGTAGTTTTCACCGAGAAAGGTGTATCTCATCATGCCCGGTATTTTCTACTTAAAGCAGACATAACAGCCATCAGACGCCTTCGTAAGCCCGATAATTTACGCATTGTTCGGGCCTGTGGTGCCACCATTGTCTATCGTACCGAAGAACTGACAGAGCAGGATGTCGCCAAAGGCGATGGTCTCTTCGATATCAGGAAAATCGGAGTTGAGTGTTTCACATTCATAACCCTGTGCAACAACACCAAAGCAGTCACAATACTGCTTCGTGGTGCTTCCAAGGATATACTCAAGCGGAATGTAACCTCCAGGATGCCCTTCACGTAGCTTGTAATCTTGTGGTTGAACCATGTTTAGTTGCTGGTGGCGGAGCCAATAAAATGGCTGTGTATCAGCTGTTGACACGAAAACAAGTGAAAGGCCCTTATGCTGCTGTTGCATATGCTTTGAAGATTATACCATGCACATTGGCACAGAATTGCGGAGCAAACACTATACGCATTTTGACAGCATTGCGTGCCAAGCATGCTTCGCACTCTGGTAAGATGACTGACTTCTTAAAGTTAAGTAAATTTCTAATTTCTGTGATACTAATTCGTTTAGGTGATGAAGGTGTTTGCACTTGAGGCATTGATGGTGTAGCAGGTGAAATCGTTGACATGAAGGCTAAAGGCATTTGGGAACCTCTCGCAAACATACAAAACAGCCGTCGAGACGGCCATACTTATACTGCGCATTGATGATATTGTTTCTTGTTCCAAGAGGCACAGAATTGCGGAGCAAACACTATACGCATTTTGACAGCATTGCATGCCAAGCATGCTTCGCACTCTGGTAAGATGACTGACTTCTTAAAGTTAAGTAAATTTCTAATTTCTGTGATACTAATTCGTTTAGGTGATGAAGGTGTTTGCACTTGAGGCATTGATGGTGTAGCAGGTGAAATCGTTGACATGAAGGCTAAAGGCATTTGGGAACCTCTCGCAAACATACAAAACAGCTGTCGAGACGACCATACTTTTACTTTGCATTGATGATATTGTTTCTTGTTCCAAGAAACATGGTGGCGGCAATGAGCCAATTAAACCAGCTGCTGCCGCTCAAAACACATGGAATAAACAAACCATTTTGTATTAAGGAGAAAACCCCACCCCCCTTCAATTGATGTGCAGAAATTCCAAGCATCAATAATGAAGGATAATGTATAAATTACGAATTTATCTATTTACAAAAACTCTCATACATAAAACCTTCTTATATTCATATTGTGAATGTTCCTGTAAGTAAAACAAAAATGTACCTATTTAATGGCGATCGCAATGATCAATCAATTACATTATTCGCTTTTCAAACATCACAGCCGCGACCTGATTCTGTATGTAATACTATAAAATAAATGATAATATACACTTTACTATTGTACATAAGTATTATTATTAAGAAACAATAATCAACCAACCAATCAACCATTGGTTTAAGTTAACAAATTCAACAACATGACTGACAGAACATGTCCAATGACGGACTCAAATTCGATCAATCATACTTATCATTGTTGTGTATCCTTTTCAGTTTCACTACCTTCACTGCTACTAACTAATACTTTTAGTTCATTTGATGATGTGCTATTCGTTTGGAAAGGCAACAGCAACATAAGCATAAAGTTCTAAGAAAGGATTGGATGGATCACATATTTCTAAGTTGAGTCATCTCTAGTAAGCCATGTGGCTGAAGTACGTGTATTTAGACAGCAACTTTCCTTGTTTAACTTTCCACGAAAGCTATAATTCATACTCATCATATGCTTTCCTTTGTCTTTACTCAATAGGTACTTATGTATGGTTATACCGTCTTTATTTTCTATACTAAGCTTATAACATTGTCCAATATGAATGAGAAGGATTATAAACTGATATTTTTTAAACAAATATTGAGCCAATAAGGAAGGAAGGAAGGAAGGATCCATGAGAATATAATATATATAATAAGTAAATTTATATATTTATTATCCCAATAAAATTACAAATTGATTTAAAAATTGTCAAAAGGTTTCTTATTACAGAGCTTAGCTTGTACGAGTATTTACAATGGCTTTCAGCTGAAAAATTTTAATATACTTAAGATTAATGGGGAAAACAATATTTGATTACAAAAGCAAAAAAAGGAGCTAGAAAAACCTTATTTATTCATTCATTTTTTCACAATTATTTGGCATATTATATGTACCTATGTGCTTTAGTTGTTTTAAAAATTAAGAGATCAGGCTCCGTTTCCTAAGCTACTTAGACATCAGAATATAAGGGATTAGTAACTATGGGATGTAACAATATGTTCTTAATAGTAAAAAGAGAGAGAAAAGATTTGCTTTGTGATGCAAGTCAATGGTGGAATGATGCCAGGGCAGATTAAGAATCATTTTTAATATCTTATTTTGAGTGACTTGCAGTTTATTAACATGACAATTTGCGTCATCAGACCTAAGGATAACTGCTTGAAAAATGGACCTAAATAGATACATGCTAAGGCGTAAGTTCCTGAGTGTGCGGATCAAAGTGCTAACTCTATTATTGGTAAAGTTGATGTACTTTTTGAATGTCAGCTTTTTATCTTGAATTAAGCCTAAATATCTAATACTATTTTCCCATTTAACGTCAACATGGTTTAGCTTTATGTGACTGTTAGGTAGGTTTATGTCTTTCCGCTTTCTGGTAAAAAATATGGCCTGCGTTTTTTCGGAGTTTACTAGGATTTTCCACTTTGAGAAATAAGAAACAAGTCAAAAGCTACCTGAAGCTTGTCAGAAATGTCGGCAGCTAGAGTCCCTGAACATAGGACCGCTGTGTCATCAGCAAAGGTTAAGGTCAAAAGACAAGAATCTTGTGGACAGCCTGCTCTTATGTCCAAGGCCTGGGACCTTTACATTGCCAATATGGACAACAAACGACCGGTTTTTTTTTGGAAGCTTTGGATAATTTTTGTGAGTTCTGGGGGGAAATTCATAACACTCATTTTGTGAGCTTATCCATCATGCTAAACTGAGTCAAAAGCTGCTTTTATATCCAATAGGACTATACCCGTGGATTTGGATCTTTATACAAAACTAACTTACAACTAAGAGGCTGGGTCTTTGTCGGGCTAACCTAAGGCTAGATCTAAAAGGCACCAGTCCGTCACTTCAAGAGAATATAAACTTATTAACGGGTGTTGAAATTTGCTTTTATGGTAAAGATTTTCTCTTTAATAAATTTAGCACCGGCTAAATCATGTAAACAATTTGTTGAATAATGGAAAGGTAGATTAAGGATGATTTTAAGTATTTTATTTTTGGACGTTTGAATCTGCCTAATGTGACTGTAAGCACAATCGGCCCAGACTTCGCCGCATACAACGTGATTGGGATAAAAATGGATTTTAGAAAAATTATCATTTTATTATGAGTGGATAACTGCGATTTGCAGTATCGTCAGCAAAAATTGAGGTCACACAGTGGTCAGAGAGTGGAACATAATGGGTGTATAAATTATAAAGGGTGGGACGAAGGACTGAACCTTGAGGGACCCCAGCACTGTTAGGAAGTTTACTCGATATGGAACCATTTAGGTGAACATTAAAGAATCTGTCAGATGCAAAGCTGTTAATGATTTTGATGAGGTATACTGGGAAGTTTAGTAGGATCATTATGCCACACTGTATCAAAGGCGGCCTGCAGAAGAAGGAAGGACATTATTGGCTTCGCGTACGTTAAGTTTACTCTTAAGTAACCTTCCAAACATTTTTGAAAAGCCGCACAGTAGACTGATACCGTCCAGGTAGTTATCAAATAACTAAATTGGCAACTCCAAAAGTTGCATTTATAGAACCATAGATATATGATGATTATCAAAGTTCAATTGTAGTAGTAGAAGCGACTGAAAATGGGAATGGGAACTATTGTAGATGAGATCATAAATATGCATTATAATGAAATATTCTGTATTGGTTGTGTTACTTGAATCTCAAGGCAAGGCACATGCTTCTTCTTAATTATATGGTAGCGCTATTAAAATATACTACGCAAAAGTGAACTACCATGCAATCTAAACAGTAATTGGTTGGTAGTTTCATTAAGCATTTGGTGGGGGACTATGGTTTTTCTATTGTCATGGGCCATGGCTGTTATTCGCCTTTCACATATCCCACTACGAATTCGGTGTTCAAGTTCTTGTCTTATAACCTTTCTATAATGAGTAAAAAGTTGGGTTCTGAGAACACAAGCAGAACTCTGTGTTCATCTTCCATAATAGCCTTTCTACAGTGAGTAAAATGTTGAGAGTTCTGGTTTTGCATCCAGAGTGTACTCTGGTGTGTGTTCTGAATGGTTATCTCTCTTTAGCCTCAGAATGTGAGTGCAACGCTGATCTTTGTTTCATCGAGTTGATTTAGCTATGTCCGTTTATGCGGTCTGCGATGTCTCCTTCTTCTGCGTGTTACAAAGTTCATGACAAACTTATACTACTATTCACTCCCGTGAAAAATACAAATACGTACTGTTGTATCAATAGAATACTAGAATAAATTCTACAGGCTTCACGATTTCAATTTGAAAATTTATTTTATTTGGACAACTTATACCGTAATATTACAATTCTTTGATTTGCTTAGATTTGATTGTGTCCATCTAGCCACGGGACTAGAAGGGAAGTAAATAATTGTTCAATTAGGAATACTATATAACTAGTTATCGGATTAAAAGTATGTTGGCATTAATACATATATTGTATGCAAGCATATTGAGTCATTTTTTTTTTTGGCTTTATTTTTTGCTATTTGCGATAAAAATGTATTCAAATTAACATGTCCTGGGTACTGTAGAAGCTGTGTGGGATGCAGAGGAGATGGTGTAGACAATCATATATCTTTTCTACTCTTGTTTAGAATGCTTCTGTGTATGTGGTGAACCACATGTCGACCAGGTTTAGCTCGTGCATTTTGGGGAACATTCATCATTGTCATCCATCGGGCTAATGATTCCACCGAACCATAAACTGCACCAAACAGTCCATTTTTGAATTGGTAAATAGGCAGCTCATCGGACCAAATTCGGCAGTTTTGTTTTTTGATACATCCATTCAAACAGAAATGACGTTCGTCGCTGAAGACAATTTTTCGATAAAAATGCGGATCTTCCTCCAGCTTTTTGTAAGTCCCACTCACTGAATATTCGAAGCTTTGGAAGATCGCCCGTCTTCAGTTCTGTACTTTGTACACCACTAGACTAAGATGCTTCGGTATAATCTTCCACATAGTCGTGTAACACAATTCCAGTTACTCCAATTACGAATAAACAAATCACGTTTCTCGTCAACACTGTCGGATGCAGCAGTAATAATTTTTCTACGCTCACACTATACGCATATGGGTAGCGTGAAATTGATGATAAATTTGATCACTATTGCTTTAATTGTTCGCTCAATATGTCGAAATGGTATTTTTCACAGAGCACGAATTTTGATTATACCAATAAATGGTTGGATGTCAAACCTTCGACAAAAACCTTTGCATCTAATCAAATAGATGATATTTCCAGCATTATAAAAAGAAAAAATTAACAAATGATAATGACATGAAAACTGTACCATTGAATACCGAAGATTTAAGTAATTCACAAAATACAAACAAAGAATAAGAATTGGTACTAAAACATAAAAAATATTACTAAAATAGGCAATTTTAAAAAGATACAAAAAGTAAAAGAAAATAAAGAAAAGCGAAAAATATTAATGGTCTAACATGCTTTTAGCATTTCTCCAGATCAAGACAAATTTAAATATATTAACATTGTTTACATGCCATATAAGCTATCTGTCTCTACACATCACGTCATATCAAATCAAATCAAATAGATGCTGATTTCAGCCATTGTATCTGGGAACTGAAAAGAAATTTACCAATTTGAATGCACACCCAACCAAGAGATTCAGGCAAAAAAGATATTAAAGTTATGAAGCATTCGTCTTTTGTTCTTTGCAAAGACAGCTTCGTTATTAAGGTATTTTTGCCAGATAAATTTGAATTAAGTTAACAAAAGAAAAAAAAAAAAGATAAGGGTTTTGCGGAAAATATGAAAGAATTAACTAAAAGACCTCATTTCTCAATTGGTATTAATTTATACAAAAATCATAAGAATAAGAATTGGTACTAAAATATAAAACATAAAAAATATTACTAAAAGAGGCAATTTTAAAAAGATACAAACAGTAATAGAAAATAAAGAAGCATTTCTCCAGATCAAGACAAATTAAAATACGTATTATAATAATATTTGAATTTCACACAATCTATAATTTCATTTGCCTTTTCAAAACTCATTTTAAATTTGATTTCTTGTGCAAAGATTATAAAATGATATAGCGATTTGTCCAGTCTCGTATATAATATCATTTCATTTTTGAACAAACAAAAGCGTTATCTGTGTGTGTGTGGTTGGTGCTTATGAAAATAAATATTACTCACCGGAAGTGAGCCAATATGTTTCGTTTACAATATATGGTCATGACTGGGTCAAGTGTTGTAAGCTAACTATGGAAATGAAACAGGTTGGCAGCCCCCTATAAAAATATAACAAAAACAAGAACAACTTATGTCAACGGACAAATTTCCGTCCGACAGTCAATATAGAGAGTCCATTTGTGGCCAAGTGGCCCAAGGAAGTTTCCTTTTAATCTAAACCACAAACAAAATAAAAACAGCAAAACAATTTATAGTGGTGAAATAGTTAAAAATTAATACGTTTTCCTAAAAAAATTCACATCAAACCAAAAAAAATATACAAAAACATTGCAAGCGAAATTCATATTGATTTTTCAAATAATTGAGTGCATGTGTCCCTGTGTCCTGCTCTTGCTCACGTGTTCACGGTCTTCCTCTCTCTCTCTCTCTCTGTCTCTCACAGTATCTAGTTGAGAGTTTTGAAAAGGTGAAAAAAGAAGCTTCTTTGCACGCACTTGACGGGCGCGAATTTAGAATATATAACATTGTAGATAGATTTGGTAAAAAAAAGTAAGGAAATATGGAAGCTGCAGCGGATTTTGCTGATTTCAGTGTCAATAAATGTGTTGTAGTGCAATATGAAGGTGGTTTTGCTACTGTAAATGGAACAACAACTGACAATAAAAGTAATTATGATAGCGAGGTCGGTGAAGGAATTGGTCAACAGCTGCTTCACCACAATCAATGGGAAAATCAAGAACAACAACAACAACAACACCAACACCAACAAGTCCTTGAAAAGCATTCCACATTCAACAGCTGTAAAAATGAATATAATGAATTCAACAACAACAACAACAGAAACAACAATAACAACTACAATAATAACAGCAACTATAAAGTCAACAAAAAAAATTACAATGACAACGACGATATCAACAACGAGGACGAGGACAAACTTAATAATGATGGGGATAGGGATGTGGATGTGGATGTGAATGTGGATGATGTTGATGGCGACGGTGATGGTGGAGATGTTGGTGTTGGTAATGAAAAAGAAAAGTCTGAGTCATTAATAACAGCTGCTGTGCCACCCACAACAAGTCAAATAGTAAAAACAACGCCTACGTCAGCAACAATAACTACGAGTGATGATGTATCCATGACGCCTCCAACAAGTGAGCAACAACAACAACAAGAACAGCGCATAATGGCACAAATACCAATAACTATTGATGAAGATGAAGAAGTCAATAAAGAAAAAATGGCATTGATAATCAAAAACAACGACGACATGAAGGAGATGTTGATGTTAAGGACTCTAGAGGATGATGCATCATTGCAACCACTAAGCGAACGTTGGTCACCGCTTGGTGCTAATTATGATGATGCCATGAGTCCCACTTCTGAGCTTATAAGTCCTAAATCTGAGCTGGAATTGCTAAGTAACGGCAGCCTTACAGCCTTGGACAAACAATTGGTGTGTGGCACTGAGACTTCAAGCGAATTGGCACGTTTACGTAACATCGAAGATGAGCAGGAATTATTGACCACATCACTAATGGCACTCACCTCCCAGTTTGCTCATGTCCAGTTGCGAGTTCGGCAAATTGTCGAGGCCCCAGCACAGGAGAGAGATCAACTGTTGCGTGATCTAGAAGATTTTGCTTTTCAGGGGATACCAGATGTAAGTACATATATATACATACATACATATGTAACTATTCTCCGTCCGTACACTTTTTTGCAAATTCATTTAATGAAATTATTCTAATCTACTGTCTAATCTGGTTTCAGCCTTCTGTTGCAATTACTAAGCCACCAAAATTAAACTCCAACACATCAATGTTGGCGGCAGCGCTACCAGTTCCAGCCAATCCAGAAAATCAAGAATCGCAATGCTTATTAATTGATCAGTTAAAGAGCCAATTAAACGAATTGGAACAGACAGCATACGAGTCCGGGGCACCAGTCTTGCCACAACATATGCTACTCGAAAAGCAAAAGATGATCATCAATGAATTGAAAAGCAAATTGAACTTGAAAGTTGACGATGCCGAGTTTTCTGAACTGAGTACCGAAGAGCTGAAAAATCAAGTTGAAAATGCCATTGGCGAATTTGTGGGTCCATTGAAAATGAAAGAGCAACTTGTGGCTCAACTAAAGACCCAAATATCCGACTTAGAGCGATTCATAGCATTTTTACAGTGCGATTCAGAGGACAGTAGGCTCAAATTGTTAAGCAGTGTCGATAGCAATGATAAACTCTATGAGGCCTACAATAGTTATGCGGCCAAGAAAAAGAAGCAACAGCAACAGCAAGAGCAACAGACAAGTCAAGCAGCATTACGGGAAAAGGAACATCAGCGAAATAAAACTGAGGAAAGTGGTAATCTGGCTGGAGGATCTAAAGAAATTGATGCTGTTGCTTGCAATTTGATGAATGGCAGTGGAGCAGGCTCTGCTGAAACATTGTCGTCCTCCGCTAGTGGCATTGGCAGTGGCTTTGGTATTCGTGAAAGTTTGCAAAGCAAGGCCCATGGACTCTTAGATAAAGCCTCAATGCTGATGCAAATGTTTGCTTCCACACATTTTTCACACACGAAATGTGAACATTTCCAAAAGAATTCACTCAAGAAAACTTCCAAGGGTAATCACTGGGGGTAAGGAATTAAATTTATTCTAATAGTAGCATCCACCATATAAACTTTATCTTTATGTTGATAGTGATTTACGCGCACAACTAGAGGTGGATATACAGGAGGTTGCCTCCTTGGCAGCTACATTGAGTTGTGATCGCGAGAAGTTGGCAAATGTCAAGCGGGCATTAAGTCAACAGCATAAACGGCAACAGCAACAGCAGCAACCGCGGCGCTTAAAGTCTTCACTGAATGCAAATAATGGAGCTTTGACACCTGTGAAGCTTCCACAAATGGATGTAAGACGACATAAGTCAGGAGGTGATAGTGCGATGCGTTCACTGGGACCGCATGAACTTGTGCCATATCAAACGATATCCTCGGATTCTGATGAAGATGTGCAGAGTCGTTATGATTGGGAGAAGTCTTGTGCTCATCGTGTCCTTCATATGCGTGGAGATTCTATAGCAACAATAAGCAAGGAGCTGACATCGGTGGTGCGCAAGAATTTCGCCAAAACGCTTCAGCAACTCATCCAACATGGTTTGCGTGTTGAAACTGAATCGACAACATCTAGTTTAATAGTGCCATTTATGCGTTGTCTCAATCCCATGCCAAGTGCCCAATCATCAGCATCATCATCATCTGCAACGAGCGTCGGTACCGAATACCAAACATCTCCGTTTGTTACGGCTCATATGCCGGATGTATATACCGGTGAGGCCTCTGCCAATTACGATGATGTCGGACGTTCCAGTATCTTTGGCTATGGTCGACCAATGCATGCCTGGGAATTGATACTCGAATACTATTATCTAAAACACGGTGATGATTACAATAATACTCCGGCGCGCAAACTCTCGCAGAGCTTCAATCTGGATATTGTTGATTCCGGGAAAAAGACATCCAAGCAGAGCCTACTAAGTGCTGTTGGTATCATTATAGCCACGCATCGACCATACAAACGAAGTTACAATGCTCATTTTAAGGCATTCGTTTGTGCTGCTCTGAAGTAAGTCCACCACCCATCATTAATATGTCTTCATTTTATCTAAGCTACAACCCTTTTGTTTTTAGCTCCCATCTGCTTGTGGAATGGTTAAACTTAATCCTGAGCTGCAATGAATTGATAGACATGTATTATGCGCCTAACAGTTATGTAGCCCGTACGGGCTTTCGAGACTCTCTGCGTTCAATTGATGCACTTACCAAATTCGATTTCGATTTGCCAGTTGATCTTGCCATAAGACATTTTAAGAATATCTAATTGAATTCAATATTCCCACATTTAAATTCAACTCAACTCAACTCAACTTAAATTGAATCGAATCGAATCGAATGGAATGGAATGGAATCTTAGACAAAACAATTATGATTGTCAAATCCTAAATGAAAATATATCGGATCCGTGATCACTACTTACCTATTACAATATACATACTAGTACATATAAATGTATATGATCTAACTATTATTACTAATACAGCAGCATACATACCTACATACTTATGTATAATACACAGTATCTACAGTATGGATACAGTGAAATTTAGTTATGTATAGTAGTCATTATCACAATATATGTAGTATACTTAAGATATATCTTGTAATGTCTACTTGGTTTCACTGTATACACTGTAAAGGAAGGGCCCATCTATTGGTCAGATTTTGATTTGATATGGCCCACCCTTTACATACTAAGTATGTAGTATGTGTGTATGGACAATACATAACATTCATATACATATACATAAGTATATGTATATACATATATATAGATGTATAAAGTTAATTATGATAATAATTGGAATTTTTTTCTTGTTATAAATTCTTAAAAATGAGTAAACAATTAATTTGCCTGTTTAAATAAAAAGTTTTTCCGGCCTTCATCTTAGGCTAATTGATTTTTCTATCCTAAAATCATATACCATATTAATTTAACTGTGGATGGATGTCATGCTATCCTGCAGTTCCATAGTTTGAATGTAATAAGTAATCGAATCATATGATTTTTTATATAAGAAATACTTTGCAATACTAGACTAATAGATAAGATGGGAATACTTAGATTGGGTAAGAGTGTTAGCCGATACCAAAAACTGTTTACTTGTTTCATTAAAGGATTGTCGAGATGTCAAGCATAGGAAGAAACTTAGGAAAAGTGGGAGTGCAGTGATTAGCGTGGAAAGGAAAGGATAGATCGCCTCTCTTTCAATTGCTAGAAGCTCGTTTGTATTAACATGGTGTACCACCACGTGATTTAGTGTAAGAAATTCCAAAGAAATAATTGAAAAATTGAATATCGGGATAAATTGATTAATTGTTCTGTTGATGTAATGATGATGATGTGATATAGTAAGAAAGGTAAGGAACTCATGTTTTGTCCACAATTACTGGGGATATGATTGTTGCTCTTGTTGATTCGATTCGGAGTTTTCTTATACTTACACCTTAATTGGTCGATGTTTAGTGGATGTCCAGATTAAATCTTTGAAATTAAACTAAGAGAACTTTTGTCACATTCTCTTTAACCTTAATTTACTTGATTTAATATGTTTATGGTTATACAGGCAAGGACACATCGTTAACCCCATTAAAGAAAACAACTTGCCTTAACAAAGCCAAGCACCAGTGAGTGATACAATATATCCTTGCATTATGCTTGGTGTCAGTACTCTCCGTTTCGATAGTAATGGTGGCTAGTGAATTCACTAGTCGTAGGTAATGCAGGCAATCCCATCGTCAAATTAAAATCATCAGTTGAATACATTTAAAAGTGGATAGAGTTGAAAGTAGTACTGGCTCCAAAGGGACTACTAGCCTCCGCAGGGATATGATATAACAAACAATTTTCTATGCTATCACTAGGTATGTATATGTAACCACATCCCTACCAACCTGGGGTATACTGATACTGATAATATTTGATAATATTAATCGTAACGTTTTGCTTTAATTTGCTAACTTTTCTTACATTTCTCTGCTTGTACCAAGTATGAACTCCTTGATGGAACCAACCAATGGATGCCAACTGATGATACGAGCATAGTATACCTACATATTTTGTCACAATCAAATGATAAAGTTTATTATAATACTTAGTTAGGACGACTTAGCTCCACCTACAAATTGCAACCCTTTTTACACAACTCCAAAAATCATGAAAAACATTCTGCCAACTAACAACAAAAACGATGAGAATTAGTATGAGAACGAGACAATTTTTCCGACGAATGAGCGAGCGCCTTGTAAAATTTCCCACGAATGATATGAATAAAAAAAGAATAATACACAATCGGAAAATGGCAAAGCTCCACCCATGCGCGTTAAAGCCTTAAGCTTATTACAATAGTATATACCCTATATACCATACCGAATGGGTATATTGAGTTTATGAAATTTTGTGTAACGTTTGGAAGGAGGAGAACAGTACAATACGATATGGTATACTAAAGATATATCATTTATAATAAAGAATATAAGAGTCCCGGAATTTTTAAACTAAACTCACTAAGAAGTCTCTTCCCTATCATAGTCATATTGTATTTACCATAGAGCCTCATAGTTTTTTTTTGCTATTGAATTGTTGTCACCTTGATTTACTAAAAAAAAAAAAAGAAAGAAGGCTATCATTGACTATGCCAAAGATGTAATACTCTTCACGCTCCTCCGGGTTGCATCCAACCTTCCCTTCTTAGCATCACTATATTCTCTGTGTTACAGTTTGAGTATCAACAAAGAACGCAGTTTGAGTAGCAAATATGAGCACAGTTTGAGTGGCACTTTTATTGTACTTTTACTCTTTATAAGTTTGTCATTTAATTTGGGTTTGTATGGGAGGTATCCCTCCTGGTAACCTTGTGATCATGAAATTTACATGATTGATGGATATGGATTAGAAACTTATAGTACCTAAAATTCACATCGATACGTCAAAAGACAAAAAAATCAATCTGATCACAAATATATGTGCTTTATGTGGTCTGCGATCTTCTCCATCTTCACTCCCGTGAAGAGTATAAAAAAAAGACTTCACCCTGCTGGTCTGCCTCGTGGTCAAACTGTCGACGTTTTTAGTTCTAATAATATTGTAGTAGTATGGAAAGAAAAACATTGATTTACTCATATATACTTTCATTGTAGTTCATGGTTTCTGCAGATGATTCAAGGTATCTGAAAGTTGTGACTACTCATTCATATTTTATATAATTTGCTTCTAGGCAAACTGGGTGTTTTTATACTCTCTACAGACAGCGTGAATGGTATTAATCACTTCATCTTAAAGCTTGTCAATTATAAGTGTTACATGTCTTATCTTATCTTACATATAATAAAATCGTAAACGAGCCGTTTCTGTTTGTCTGTGATGATGTTCAGGCTTATCTCAGAAACGGCTTTACCAATTTGAATGCGTTTTTCACTGGTGTATTGTAGCAAGCTTTAAATAACATTTAGTGTTTGTTTCATTCCAATCGTTTCACAATTAATATGTTTTTTTTAGCATTAAGTTTTTTCTTTTCTCTTTCCTGTATATACGAACGTACTGGACAAATAAGTGAGATCAACAATGTTATGGATGAGAGCGATAGATGATGTTCACTGAGAGCGGAAAGAGATCAAGAAAGTGTATTATTGTTCTTATTGGATTTTTTTTCAGTTCACAAATGTTTAAGTTCATTCAAATAGTGGGCGTAGCGTAGCAAGCCGGATTCGCTGGTATCATTGTATGCACTTGTATACATAAAAACTAACTGGGTAAACTAACTCTGTTCATATTTCATTCATCATTCGAAATTAGCTGTTATTGTTACAGTATGATGTATGCTATACTAAAACTGGTATAGACTTATGGTATACCTTAGAGCTTTGGGGGGCACTGCATCTAACTGAAACCTAGCAAGTCTTTAGAGGTTTTAGTCCAAGCTACATGCGCTGTGCACAATTTTGTCCGGAACCAAGACTTGCAGAAATCGTCAAGCATAACAACAAACACTTTATTAGATTGGAGGACCATGTTAGAAAAACTGAGTGTGTATATATACGATTACTTGAATTGGTAAACCAAAGTGAATAAATAAATAAAGTATGCCTTTTCGTATGTCGGGTATTTCATATTCGGTAAAACCTAAGCTAGTATATTTATGCCCTGCAAAAGTGTTATTTGCGAATCACGGTAATTTGGGCTCATACAAGTTTTCTTACAATAAAATTATTTTCCAATCGTATCAATTCCCCCCAGGAAGATTAATTTGAAGATATTGGCATGAAATTATACATACGCATATGTATAATATAGTATACCCCCTGGTGATTGTTATTTTGACATGATGAGGAGGCTCAGTAGCTCCTGGTAGGGGGCCACCCGATACAGTAAGATCGATGGGGAATATCTGCTATCTTAGGTACGGCTCAAAGCGGATGTCCCCACTTACAGCAAGCGGTTCGCTATATAAACGTTTAATTATGGAGAATATTACACCTTTCAAAAGTCAATAGGAAACCACTGAATATTATTGTGTATAACAATGGTAGTAATGTAAAACCAGAAAGAAGGTTATCTTTGGCTATGCCAAAGATGTAATAGTCTTCACGCTCCTGTGAATGAGCATGCAGAAATATTATATTAATGATTTGATTTACGTTTAGGGTAGATCCAGTATTACTCATGGTTTCGGTAGGCCGGGAAGTCGCCTGGTACGTCCAAGGCGTTGTCAAAGCAAAGACCCAAAAAGCAGCTTTTTGAACCTCCGGATTGGGGTTGCAATGATCTCTGGTCTGACCAAGAGGTTGTTGTGAGCCAAAAGACGATCATTATATTGGTTGAGTTCCTGAGGTATCATAGACATCCAGTCATTAGACATAAAGTGTTATTCTGCATCACTTGAACTCTCTCTCGTTGGGATTTAGCAGCCATTCCCCATATCTGGATGCTGTATCTTATTCCCGAAGAAGAGTGAGCTTCTTCCGTTAATTTATTTATATTTTTACTATAGAGAATTATATAGTCGACTCCATTCGACTATAGAGTACTACACAACTGGATTTCAATTGGACTACACAGTATTTCATATGAACTTAACTGAACTCAACTGGGACTTTAACTGGATTCAACTAATAATATTATAATCTAAAAAATCTAATCTGAAATTCTATGAACGTGTGGTTGTCATAAATCTCAAATGCTAATAGATAAATTAAATATTTAAAAGCACAGTTGGTATTATTCTATATATATTTTTTTTTTTGTGTGGGTGGGTGTGGGTTTTATTTTGGATTGATTCATAAACCGATTACCGATTAGATATCACAGAAATACTAAAACAAATTGAAAATAAAAAAATGGAATCAAGTAGAACCAATTTCAATTTGACAAATAAACACTTGGTGGTAGACAAAACAAAAATAAAATAAAATATACTATTTAGATAAAAACATATGGTACAGTGGTTGCAATTTCCGATGATGATTGAGAAAAACATTTATTAGAAAATTTTTAAATAAAGTAGGTATATAGGTATTATTAAAAAAAGACCAGAGACTACCATATGTAGTAGTCAATCAGTCAATCTGAGAAGTACCTACTATATATGTCCTTTTATTTCAATAGGGCATATTTGTCTCGAAAACTATTGGATACTCACATAGATTAAAAACTAAAAATTTGGTTCATATTAGGTATGGAGTCAATGTGACACTGTGGGTTCCTGAGGCCACAAGCTGCTTAACGAGCATTAGCTACTGGGGCCTTCAACTCGATTAAATTATTTACCATAGTATGTATCAAGTGTCTATGAAAGGGGATTTGAATTTATGTACAGCATAGCATGGTGGCATCATCACAATTTAAAGTGAAGTACGAATCACTGTGTGACTACAAAAAAATGTGATAAAAATTTCCATATCAATTTGTCTAAAACTCTATTTACTGTTATTTTCAATTGTCATGATGTAATAGAATTTAGGAAATGCCATTCATACTGTTACGAGTATCATCATACAGACACATTGGGACTCTAGCTCACTCGCTCGTACACAAACAGAATCGTTGACAATGTACACTTGCCTAGAAACCCACGCAGATGCTTGTGATAAGAAGATTATCCTCTACGACGAGATTTACCCTAAGTTTTGTTTATTTTTTTCTTTTTTTTTCTTTATCTTTATTTTTTTTTGTTCTTGTTAAATGGAGTTAAGGGAGTTGGGGATACAGATTTTGCCTGATGTCCTTGATGGTGATGGTGGTTCACAATTGAAATGAAGATGATGATGATGATGATATTGTTGCCGAGTGTTGAATATTGTCATTGTCACTCTGAGTATAGTTATGTAATCGTATTTGTGTGTTTCCATATGTTGATTGTTGCCTGTAAGTGGGTTATTCCGATGGGTATTTCACCAAATAGCACATAGCACAACTACAGATTACAAAAATACAAACACGTACCTACTATTGTACAAATAGAATACTAGAACAAATTCTACAGGCTACACGATTTAAATTTGTAAATTTATTTTATTTGGTCAACTTATAGTGTAATATTACAATTCTTTGATTTTCTTAGATTTAATTGTTCAATTAGCAATACTATATAGTTATCGGATTGTAAGTATATTGGCATTAAACATATACCTATATATATAATGAATGCAAGCATGTTGAGTCATTTTTCTTTTTGGCTTAATTTTTGCTATTTGTGTCGGGCTCCCTTAGAGATAAAAATGTATTCAAATGAACATGTCCTGGGGACTGTAGAAGCTGTGCTGGATACAGAGAAGATGGTGGAGACAATCAGACATCTTTTCTTCTCTCATTTAGAATGCTTCGGTGTATATGTAAAGCGTGATTTTTAAGCGATCCGTTTCTTGGTTGTTGCGCAACAAAAAGTTCGAAACCATTGTGGGTGCCATTGACAGTATATTGTTCCCATTGTATTCCTTAAAGAAATACGGTCCATTTTTGAATTGGTAAATAGGCAGCTCATCGGACCAAATTCGGCAGTTTTGTTTATTGACACATCCATTCAAACAGAAATGACGTTCGCCGCTGAAGACAATTTTTCGATAACAATGCGGATTTTCCTCCAGCTTTTTGTAAGTCCCACTCACTGAATATTCGAAGCTTTGGAAGATCGCCCGTCTTCAGTTCTGTACTTTGTACACCATTAGACTAAGATGCTCCGGTATAATCTCCCACATAGTCGTGTAACACAATTCCAGTTACTCCAATTACGAATAAACAAATCACGTTTCTCGTCAACACTGTCGGATGCAGCAGTAATAATTTTTCTACGCTCACACTATACGCATATGGGTAGCGTGAAATTGATAAGAAATTTGATCAATATTGCTTTAATTGTTCGTTCAATATGTCGATTGATTATACAAATAAATGGTTGGATGTCAAACCTTCGACAAAAACCTTTGCATCTAATCAAATAGATGATATTTCCAGCATTATAAAAAGGAAAAATTAACAAATGATAATGACATGAAAACTGTACCATTGAATACCGAAGATTTAAGTAATTCACAAAATACAAACAAAGAATAAGAATTGGTACTAAAACATAAAACATAAAAAATATTACTGAAATAGGCAATTTTAAAAAGATACAAAAAGTAAAAGAAAATAAAGAAAAGCGAAAAATATTAATGGTCTAACATGCTTTTAGCATTTCTCCAGATCAAGACAAATTTAAATATATATTAACATTGTTTACATGCCATATAAGCTATCTGTCTCTACACATCACGTCATATCAAATCAAATCAAATAGATGCTGATTTCAGCCATTGTATCTGGGAACTGAAATGAAATTTACCAATTTGTATGCAAATCCAACTAAAAGATTCAGGCAAAAAAGATATTAAAGTTATGAAGAATTCGTCTTTTGTTCTTTGCAAAGACAGCTTCCTTATTAAGGTATTTTTGCCAGATAAATTTGAATTAAGTTAACAAAAGAAAAAAAAAAAGATAAGGGTTTTGCGGAAAATATGAAAGAATTAACTAAAAGACCTCATTTCTCAATTGGCATTAATTTATACAAAAATCATAAGAATAAGAATTGGTACTAAAATATAAAACATAAAAAATAGTAATAGAAAATAAAAAAGCATTTCTCCAGATCAAGACAAATTAAAATACATATTATAATATTATTTGAATACCATATAAGCTACCTCAAATACCTCAAATCAAATCAAATCAAAGCAAATTAAATTAAATTAAATTAAATTTATTATTAATTTTTTGATTTTGGTGTTGTTCCGTTCATATAATGAAAAATACTGTGGTGATGGTGCTTGTAATATTGGTACTTTGACTTTACCAATCGTACAGCACATTTTAATATTGTACTCTCTACAGTGAGTGTGTCTGTGTCTAATTGACGCAACCATAGACTCATGTCTAATTCTACAACAACCGCAAGGGAAATGACGAAATTGTGGGTTTTTTTTTGTAGAATTATAGGCGATTTAGACAGGCCCTGCATTACAATGATACGCTTTGGTGTTTAGACAAGCCATTTCGTATCTTTAACAACTGTTTTTTTTTTAACACACATAAAGAGAAGAAGACTGACAATATCTATCCGGAAATGGCAAAAAACTTGGCCACACTATCAGACATTTCCCAGCCCTGGTCTGCATCAAAGGTGTATCAATGCGTGATGCGACCATCACATTCTACAACAATAACCCCTGAATGACGTCATTTTCCTTGTGGTTGTTGGCAGGCTGTAAGGCTGCCGTTACTTAGCAATTCCAGCTCAGATTTAGGACTTATAAGCTCAGAAGTGGGACTCATGGCATCATCATAATTAGCACCAAGCGGTGACCAATGTTCGCTTAGTGGTTGCAATGATGCACCATCTTCTAGAGTCCTTAACATCAACATCTCTGTCATGTCGTCGTTGTTTTTGATTATCAATGCCATTTTTTCTTTATTTACTTCTTCATCTTCATCAATAGTTATTGGTGTTTGTGCCATAATGCGCTGTTCTTGTTGTTGTTGTTGCTCACATCGCAGTTACGATTACAGTATCCGTTAATATTTTCGCTTACCACTTTAACATCCTACAAGTCAAGCCAACTACGGGTGCCGAAACTACCAAGAAAAGTATTATCGATGCAGTTCTACGCTTATGAAATTACGATTAGAAATGACGAAAATAATCATATTCAAAATTGTGGGTCGGCCATTACAAGAACAAAATACTATTCATGGCAACATCGAAAACATTGGAAAATTGGTCAACTTAACATCAACGATTACTAGAAGTCCACGTCATACTATGTGCGAATACGCTCAAAATGCAATGACCTATGTCAGAAAACAAGGTTGACCAGACTTATTTATAACATTCACATGTAATTCTTCAAGAGGCCAGCGATCGACATGATCAATATTATTACTTGAGTTTTTCAAAGAAAAAAAAAAAATTAAATTTGTTGACGCTATCATCAAAATCGACTAATCATTTTTGTTATCAGCTACATGTTATCTATTGAATGGTAAAAACGAGGTCTGCCAAACTCTCATAAATTAATTTGGTTAAAAAATAAAATCCGACCTGATCATTCAGGCTGAATTTCTAAACCAACCGGAAGAAGATCCTGAACTCTATCGTCTACCTGACTGGTGTAGTGTGTTCCAAGCAGAAATCTACGTGGTCTGGTAAGCAGCAAAGTTAATTAACGCCTTGGGGGATACTCCGAGGCACATATCGATTTATGTTGACAACCAGGCCGCTATCAAGGCCCTGTCGTCCCATAGCTTCAAGAGTAAAGTTATACGTAGTATGGTTGAAGCTCTTAACCAGGATCGCCAGCACTCTATCACACTCATCAAGGTGCCGGGTCACATCGGTATCGAAGGAAATGAGATGCCGGATGAGTGTGCTAGGAAATGATCGGCACTGCCTTACTCTCAAGCGGAGGATATACTATCATGCCTTGACGTAAAGACCAGAGATTAAGCAGGCAGGAAGTGAGCAAATGATCGGGCTATACTGTTGCAAGATCACTGTGGCCTTGCTATCAACCAAAGAGAACCTCTGAGCTCCTACACTTTAACAAGAAAAGGGTTCGGACGTTGACTGGAGTTATGACGAGGCACTGCACCATCGGGCTGATGGCCCATAGGATGCAAGTTACACACAATGACTTCTGTAGTAGCTGTGTAAGTGGGGAGGAACCGGAGAGCATCCAACACCTCCCTCTGTGATTGCCCTGCTCTTCTTAGTAGACGAACCCGGCTTCTCTGGAAACCATTCTTCGAAGACATGGGTAGTTTGGCAAAATGTCCTTTGGGAGACCTGGCTCTGTTCGTGGACTCCTCAGGTTGCTTTTAGAGAAAGAGGGTGAATTCTGGGACCGATCTTGGACTGTTCTGGATTGCCCCCTCCCCCTCTTAATCCCCTTTCACCATTTTTTTAACAGGTATCACAATGGGTCTTTAAGGCTTCTGGATGAATGTGCGAGCAATCGCGAGTGGCCTGTGTAACCTAAACTAACCTATCCAGGCTGAATTTCCAAACCAACCGGAAGAAGATCCTGAACTCTATGATATTATAATGATAAATATGGTTAATGGTCCTTATGGTGGATTAAATAGATACTTCTCCGTGTTTGAAAGATGATAATTGTACAAAACGACATCCAAAATCAGGAGTCAATGAAATACTGACAGGCAAAGACGGGTATCCAGACATCGACAGACGTCGATCAGTTGAACAAGGCGGATCAACAAAAAATTAAAATATGTACCAGGAAATGAAGATTAACAATCAATGGGTAGTTCGATATAATCCAACAATTCAGTATATCGCCTGGACACATGTTTCGCTATTGATTGTTGTCACACAAAGTTATATCATTATACAAAATATATTGTATTTGAGAGTTTGATTTGGCTCATTGGGCCAGTTTCAATGATTGTTTGCAATGATGTTATGGCATATGTATTTGGTAATACTTAGACCGGGAAAGACCTGGGAAGGTTTTATTTGGCATTATTTTCTCAGATGTATATTCTATGTCAATATCAGTAATCAGTACTTCATATGCCCAATATAATACTCTGAGAAATTGGGACGCATGACAATAAGTCATGTGAGAACCATGTCAAATTTATGCACTACAGGATTATAGCTTGAAATCGATCGATATTGGCAAATCAATCAGTAAATACTGATAAATATTTATATATTTTGCATTCAATACCATTGAGTTTATTTAGCTCAATTGCATATTATCATAAAAAGAATTAGAAGTAACAGTATTTTAAATATTCAAAACAGGACACAAAAAAAAAAAAATAATAATAATAAATCGTAAAAATGAAATAATAAACAGGCAATACGATGAGTATTGATACTGATAAATATTTATATATTTTGCATTCAATACCATTGAGTTTATTTAGCTCAATTGCATAATATCATAAAAAGAATCAGAAGTAACAGTATTTTAAATATTCAAAACAAGACAAAAAAAAAAAATAATAATAATTCGTAAAAATGAAATAAAGTAAATAAAAAAATAAATTACGTAATACAAGATATGCTGAATATCAAGAAAAAGAAAACGTGAACTAAATTTGTTAACTACGATTAAACCCAAATATTGGCAGTACCGCAATATTTTGACTCCGAACGGACGAAATAATATTAAAAAGAAATATTAAAAAAATATCCCAAAAAAAAAATTAATAATTAATAATAATAAAAATAAACATATTATAAGGAACTGGTATAATTCGGATCAAATTGAATTACAATATAAACCCATGGATAATACACATCAATCAATCAAAAGACATAAAAATAAAATAAATCAATTTTATAAAATATAAAACAAAAAAAATTTTACTAAAATAGGTAATTTTAAAAAGAACAAAAAGTAAAATATAACAAGAAAAATATTAATGGTCTAACATTCATTTAGCATTTCTCCAGATCAAGACAAATTAAATTAAAATATTTTAATATAAGCAATCTCTCTCTATTCTTAATGAGATCAAATCAGATTAAATAAAATTAAATTTTTTTTCTTATTATATATTATTATATTATTATATAGACGAGCGCGGTTCACTAAGTACCCGTGTTAGAAATGAAGACACCATTTTTTTCAAAAAAATGTTTTTTATTTTTCAACATAGTCCCCTTTTAGAAAGATACACTTCTCCCAATGTTCCGGCCATTTTTTTAACACCTCCAAAAAAATAGGATTTGTCGAACTCTCCAAAATACGCTTCTGTTTTGGAGATGACTTCCTCGTTTGAGGTAAATTTTTTTCTCAATTTCAATTCAATTTTTTTCGATTTCTGTGACACCCCTGATACTTTAATTATTGAGTAAATAAATACTTGTAAAAATAGTTCGCAAATAACTGTTATCATTTATTTTTAAAGTGGAATTTAATTTTTTCGGATTCTCTCCGACCGGTACACTTATTTTTCAATTTTTTCGGTTTCTCCCCGACCGTTGTGGTACGGTCACACGATATGGCACCCTGCCAAATGATTGCCACTTTTCCCGTTTAAATTTGTCCCAAAAGTGACCATATCGTGAACACCAAATTTCAGGCGGCATTCATTTGGCAACATGCCATATGCTGCCAAATGCCGACGTCGATGCCAAACGTATTTGGACGAATATGTCATATGAACACTCTTTTGGGACATTTATACTGGTGTAATGAAAAGGTCAGATTTGGATATACGCTAAGTTGGCAAGCCTGCGCATGTATTTGCATGCATTTAAAACTTGCATTTCCATTGTTCAAATGAACTCAACAAGAAGCATAATCAAGTTAACATATTTAAAATGGAGGAGGAATGTGAAGTAGCCAAGAAGCGAAGCGTTAATATCAACCGGGCAGAAGCTGAAATGCTGCGGCGCATCACTGTATCTTTCTTTGCAATGATCGATGATACCAGAGAAAGTAGTTGATCAAACTGGTCAGAAGTCATGCGTAAAAAATTGCAATACAATGACGGTTCCTCACTACCACGGCGACTGACTCATTCCTTTCTCTATGCTCTACGCTTCTTTTATGGTCTGTCTTTTTGCTGCTCCTGTCTTTTGCTGTTTTCAAAAATATACGTCGCCAAAATTACACCTAACATGTTATCGTCTTCCGCATCCATTTCACTTTTTAATAAACCAAAAGACACCAATCCATTTGTGATTTACGATAATGTTGCCAGCTTATTAAAAAGAAAGTATGTAGAATCAAAATCTTTTCATTGTTTAAAAAACTTAACTTATTCAGGAGTGTCACAGAAATCGAGAGAAATTGAAATTGAAATTGAATTGATTTCAAAGCCGAACGAGAGACGAAAGAATCATATCGTCTGAACACCATTCATACGCAATGAAGACAAATGACAAAAACTCATTTGTCAACATTTGCCACCTGTCATAAATTTACATATTTGGGACAAAGTTGTCATATCCTCTGAACACCCAACATGTCGCATAGGAACATATTGACATTTGACCCAATTTGGCATGCTAGATTTGTCAACCTAGATTTTGCAGGGTGTCATATCGTGTGATCGTACCATTATACTTTTTTTTCATTTTTTTCGGTATGCTGTCAACCATTTTCATTGTGATAAAATAGTAAAGGACCCAAAATAACAGTTATTTTGGGACCTTTTGCTCAATCTCGCACAACATAAATGGCAATGTTGCCACGAAAAAAAAAGTCCGCGCGAAAAGTCTTGTTTTGTTGTTGTGTGACGTGAGTCAACTGCGTCGTAGAGAGGGAAGAATGGAAAGCAGTGCAATCAAATAACAGCACGCAAATGACGTCGTAAATTGTAAGCAAAGCAATGCAATGCTGGTAGCAAAAAAAACGGTCTTCTTTTGTTCTTGTGTGACGCCAGTATAGGAGAGAGAGAGAGAGAGAGAGAGAGAGTGTAATAGAAAGTATGGTGGAGAAAGTGGCAGGAAGAGAGTGATATGGACAACAAAGCAATTATTACCCAGCGACCATTTTGTGAAACTTGTAATAATACTTAATATGTTTTTTATTATTATTTATTGTTATTATTAATATTTGTTGCTATTTATTTTATAAATATAAATATTTATTGGCAGACTATCTGAAAACTCAATTTGTAATCACAAAAAGGAGTCAAACACTATTCAGTAAGACGACTATTGAATATCATCAAAATGTTTGTTGGGTAACACATAATAGTTGTCTGCAACGTACAAGCAGGCACACATATGTAAAAAAAAACATTCAAAAACGCGAAAGACCTTTTGACTAACTTCGCTCAATAAATCCTTTAGTGGTTGGCCCTGCCATAAACAAACAAAAAATTTACCTGTCTTTACGAAATTCCTAAACGACTCCATCATTGAAAATGCTTTTACACATACTCACTCAAACGCCTTAACTTATTTCCAAGTGAAGTTAAGTTAAGTTAAACAGTTTCTGCTTAACTATTACATTCTTCTCTCTTCCTCGACTTGTGCGCCTTCACATTTCAATTTATAAGATATGCACACTCATACATACACCTTTACGTATTATATTTATTTCATTGACCCACAGCTCACATCTCTTTGCTAACACATGTACCTTAACTTATTTCTGCTTTACTACTTTATTCTTCTCTCTTGTATTCCTTTCTTTCGATGCTTTCCTATACACATACTCACACATACACCTTAACTTATTTCTGCTTTACCAGTTCTTTAACACTTCATTCTCCTCGCTTGCTCTCTTGTATTCATTTCATTTGATGCTTGCCTACACACATACTACATACATTTTAACTTATTTGTGCTTTATCAGCATTTCATTCTTCTCTCTCCTCGACTTCCCAGCCGCCATCACGTAATAGATTTTTCGTAACGCAATTTTCAATGATAATAATTGATATTGATACAATTCACAAAGTTTTTTTTGTCCTTTTTACATTTGGTTTCTTCACAACCGGTTGCTTGTGGACCTAATGAAAAGGTTGTCATTTATTTGCGCACTATGCTTGTAAAGTAAAATTATGAAAATTTTAATTGCATATTTTTAAGCGAAAGCAATTTCTGTGACATACCTGAAGAACAGACACAGAACAGCAGCAGGAACAGATTTAGAATTTTTGTTTACGGATCTGGTTTAAGTATGTCTATCCGTCCATGTGACTGCAGACCATACCAAGATTTACATCCCTGATTACTTGGCCGAAATTAAGTCTTATAAAATATTGTACTTCGAATAAATTGAGTAGAATACAAGTACATACAATGTTTTTGTTGTCTATACCATAAAGCTCCAATGGTTGTTAGTAATTATTTATGTAGTTGATGTTGAGGTTGATTTGTTTGATTGATGTTTGTATGAAAACTGGGGAGTGAGAATTTATTTTTCATTCCTTTACTGTAATAAGAAGGGTGTCTGTCTGCCTATGATGATTTTATAAAAGCAAAAGCAAGGAACCACAAAAATGTAGCACATATAACATATTAAAAATATTATATGGAAAAAAAAAAAAAAATGTTTGGGAAAACAATCCGCCGCATTAATCCATTACCATACGGTGAGGGTGACAGGGACAAACAAGTTGTGGGAGATGGAGACAGACAGATGCTGATGCTGTTGATGTTGATGACGACGTTGTACAATAGTTGAATGCGCGTTATAGATACTCACTCACTTAGTTTTATATAGTGGTACTAGAACGACTTCTATTTAAAACAATTGCACGTTGTTGTCGTCGTCACTGTGGCTGTTGACGCTTTTACTAACATTTCAATCAATGCTGCTCAACAAGAGTTGATGTGAAGCATAATAGGGAAAATGCTCGTAAAAATAAAAATGAAAAATAATAAAAAACGTAAAGGAAAAATGCAAGGATACGATATAAAATATACGAGCGAACTCTTTGTGGTTTGTTGTCTATCTGTTTGTTTGTTTGTTGAAGAGGGTGGTTTGATGGGTTGGTGGTTTGATGGTGAGTGCTGCTTTTCTCCCAAGCGGAAATGGATGCACAACACACAAAGTGGAACACAATGAATGAATCGCATTCAGACGTTGCCGTTCCGATTCCCATTCCCAATTGTAATTGAGAGTAGGTGAACAAGGATGAGAATGTGGATGTGAAAGAAGTGCCAACCATGCAGCAGTCTGCATTAAGGAAAAAAAAAAGAATACAACCAAAAAAAAAAAAAAAGGAAATAAAAAATATTGTAGTATAGTATGAGTAACTGAGAAGAGTAGCGTAGAGTAGAGAGTGAAAGAAGAACGAACATGTTGTAGAAATAAAAAAAAAAAAGAATTGTTTTACAATGCTCAAACTCAAACTGCTACTGGCAAATACACAAATGGTGAGACCTAAAACTATTCGACCTGCTTGCATAATCAACCTGCTTTGACACAATAACACAAGAGTATCCGAACCGAAACGAGCTATGATTTGTGACTTGAAGATTATCGTTCAGTTATGTGTAATGGTCGTATCCGACCATACTGCGGTTTGCAGATTACAATACTGCGTTTCAGATACAAAAAATGCGCTCACACAGCATTTTTATAATATTGTATTTAAAATGTTATGAGAACATTTAATAATACATTAGAATTTAGTCAATTTTCAATATTTCCTAACTATCAGAAATCTATTCGTCTGAGAAGCACCGGTTCAGACTACACGTCTTTGACTAATAAGGAAAGAAAAAGTGTTCTATTTCAACATACATCAAGCGGATCTTGACTTACGCGGTGTGGGTTGCACCATAAGAAACTACGCAATTATCGACAACGACACTGTGTGATGTGTGTTGGTCGTATGCAAGTCGTGTATTTGTCGACAACCAATCATAAAACGAGACAGACATAAACATGTATTTTGTGTTGTCTGCTTTAGTGTGTGTGCTCCCTGATAAGAAACAATGTATTGAATCAATGTTTCCAGCATGTAATTGTATCTGTTTTCTATTTCTATCTTATGAAATACGTTCCATCTTTACCGGGACAACCGCAACACTAGAGCAAGTATTTTCATTTGAAAAAAGTCGCTTAAGTGTAGAAACATTGAAATCAATATAACCGTAAAAACCATTTCTACATTTTCCATGTTAAGAATTTTAAAAATACAATATGTTAAAAAATCAGACTTAATCCGGGAAATTGCTTCAAAGGAAAAGTATGAAATTAAAACCTTGGAAATTGATATTATCATTACATGTATTGCAAAATAACAGTTTTTGGGGGAAATTTACTGCTTTTTACCAAAAAGAAAGATAAGACCAACTCAATCCTACTGCAGAGGATTGTAGGTGCGCAGTCGTTTGTCCGAAACTCAGTCATCCACCGAGACCTTAATATTGCAACGATAAATGAAGAAATCGTAAAACACAGCATCAGACACTTCATAAGGCTGAACGCCCATGTCAACCATCAACCTGCTGGACAACAGCAGGCAAACGCGACGCCTGAATAGGCGACACCCCTTAGACCTCCCATTTCGCATCTCGGATGACTATAGTCCAAACCATGGTAAGTAGAAATTGTTCAGAAAATTCGTAAAACTTGAAAACTATTCTGAGAATTCAGAATAATTGGCTGTGCCCGAAATTCAAAGAAATATAGACGATGCCAAACCGCAAACTGATTTCCAGAACTTGTTCTGGATGAAAATGAAGACCAGATGGGAGCATAATGCTCAATTAATTTGGGATTACTTGAAATGATGTGACAAGTTGAATAATGAAGATTTTTGGAATACTTTTGGGACATACCTCGTACTTAATACATTGTGTATTGTAGTTGTTGACTGGTTGGTTGGTTGGCTGACGAGGCTGTTGCTCATGAGGATGACGACGACAACGACGATGATGATGATGATGATGATAGGACAATAAGGCAACATCAGGCAGAACATATACACAGCTAGCAAGCCAGCAAGCAACTTATGCTTATGGCATAACATCATAGCTTTATACTATTAGATGGGTGTTGGTTGCAACGTAACGAGAGCAGTAAGTGTTTGTGATTGCCATACCAACGAATCTGTCTCTTTGTCCTCTTGTCCTTATAAAAGTCATGTAGCGTGTCTGTGTGTGAGAGAGAGAGAGAGAGAAGAAACGAACGAAAAACAACGAACAAATCCACGTTACGCAAATCCAAAGTGTAAACACACGACGCGGATATACCAAGTATTTACGGAGTATGTATATGCATAAGTACAATACAAGTGGAAGATGGTAGATGGTAGATGGAAGATAGAAGACAAGGATACTCACCCACTAATCCACTCATACTGATGCACTGAGTATGAAAGATAGGAAGACAGATAGGAAGGGTATACGGATACGGATATGGATACTCACTTACTCATATTGAAATTTAATTGTTTAGTTAACTTATCATTAATAACCAAAGAATCTTTAAATTGGTATTGGTATCTTATGTTGTATTGATACATGAAACTTGGATAAATAACAAATGCATCCATGCATTGATCATCAAAACAAAAAAATACATATGTATATTGTATTAACAGAAAAAGATACAAAAAAAATGACACCCCCAACAGACTTTCTAGCATGTGCTCGTATCCCTTTGTTGGTGCACTTTCGTAGATAAAAACTCTACTGTATCCTTTATTCGTTGCACAGCAACTGTATGACAGTCACTCACTCACTCATTCAGTCAGTCAGTCAGTCAGTCATTCAGTGAGTGAGTGAGTTGCAAGCAACAGTGACGAATGAAATAAAGGAAGCTGCTCATGCCCATTGGTGCGCTAATGAAGTACATACATAGTTGTCACAACCACAAGACTTTTGGTTTCTCTATAGCTGTGTGTGTGTGTGTGTGCGTGTGTGTGTGTGTGTGTACGAGTATCTATATCTATGGGTATCTATGGGTGTGCTTGAGTGTGTGAACCTTTCTGCATATTCATAAAAAGGTAAAAGATACTCACTCACTCGTATGTTTTTGAAAATAGAAATAAAACGCAAGCGTAACATAACAAGCGACAACATGAAAGTGAGCATTGAATAGTAGTAGAATAGTGAAGAGAAGGGTAAAGAGACAGCCTCTTCTTGCTCCTCATCATCATCATCATCAACATTCTTCCTTCTTCTTCTTCTCTGCTTTCAACTTTTCATTATATTGTAGCATTTAACAAACCAAAAAAGAAAATTCCTCCCTGCTGTTGCTGCTGTGCTTAATGCTGCTGCTGCTGCTGCCTCAGCCCCTGCCTGTGCTGATGATGGTTTAAAAAAAAAAGCATCCGAAATCAGAAGAATAAAAAATCTGGCAAACAATTGCTGTCAGTTTAGCAACACGTCGTCGCCGAGCTCTGATACACTACATTTTCAATTTGTCTTAATGTATTATGACATTGACATGAAGTTTGACACCATTGAAATGAAAAGAAGACTGACCGCTGATGTCGCTATTTAAAAATCTGAGTTGTTCGGTACTACATTTAATATAGAAAATCAAAACCCAGTAAGGATGTATATCCATACTTAAGATACAGTCGAGCCTCGAGTATTTAAGTTCTTGTAACGTAAATTTATGATGTCTAGTAGCATTTACCATAACGACTCATTGATTCATAGGCTGCAATATATTTTTTGCGTGTGACCTAATGCTTTACTCAGAACACATAGTTCATGTGTTACTTAAGCTCTCTTATTGCAATGATGAGTACCTATGTATTGTATAACTTGGAGGAAGGAATAATGGGTGAGTGAATGAAATGACTGATAATATAAGAAAATCAGTATTAATTTTGTAGATGTAGAAAATCAGACAATAAACATTACGGTTTACAGATAATGGTTCGATTCATGGAGATTCGAATAGGATCAAGGTAAAAAACTTAGAACTTTGTAGATACACACAAGTGATAAACACAAAATCGATAAGTGTGAGTCGGACTCGCAAACGCACAATGCTTAAAACACTATGTATGCAAAGCTTATATCAGCACCTTAAAGTATACCTACTACAAGCAATATAAACCAAAAGTATACGACAAAAAAAAAATTCACCAAGATAGATACTGCGCGCAGTACCTACATATTGGAGCACACATTTCACATTGAATTACACACTCTGTGAAAATTTTAACTGTCTACATATTACGGTTCATGAGATAGAACTCACTTTCGAACAGACGGACGGACAATGTAGATTTAGTAATAAGGTCCTGTTAGCACCCTTTGGGTACGGAACCCTAATAAGGAATTCATATTTCATTAGTTAGATTTCACCGAACAGAAGTTTTAGTCATCATAAACTCACTGGGAATCCATCCCATTCATTCACAGTTCATTAAATCAATTCAGATTAATCTGCATACAATAAATACAATTATTCTTCATAATTTCAATAATTGAAATGATCGCCTGCTATAGTATTATTGTAGGTACTATTACATATTAGATGAAATGATAGTATAAGAATATGGTAAAACAGTTTCAGTTTGAAACAACCACCACTTGATGTGAGGGTGTGTGTGCGTGTATGTGTGTACTAAGTACAATATGTTAATAAATATTAGGTACGAGTATACGTGTACTATGAACATGAAAAGCATCGCCAGCAACATGTTGCTGAAACATAACTTTCATTATTCTTATTCACTTTGAATTTGTTACTTCAAAAAAACCAATATAATTTAACAATTCATTGTATTACCTATGTATTTACACACCTGGACAAAATAATAGGTGTGATAAGCTTGCTTTTCAGACATACATTTTACATATTTCTTTATAATTCTTTAAAGAACCAGTTAGTTTTCAATAGAAGCATACTTCATCTTCAAAAGAAAACAAAAAAGGCTTTACAAATTCGGAAAAATAAAAATATATTTATTAAACTCATAAAATAAACCAAATTTCGAGTGGTCAGAATAATAGGTGTGCCCAACAAACTTAGCAATGAAAATTTCATTAGTTATGGTTCCGTTTTGCATTGAATTAGACAGAGGGCGTTTAATACCCTGAATATCCGCCATATTATTTTGATGACTTTTTCGTTTCTTCTGGGCATAGAAGATATCAACTTCTGACAAGGGATATTGTACCAAATATTTTGAATATTTTGGCATAGCTGCGTTTTATTTTCTATAGGATTGAGGTCTGGGGATTGATTTGGCCACTCATTATGCTCTGGGAGCCATGCTTTCACTAATCGCGATGAATGTTTTGGATCATTGTCCTGCTGAAATGTCCACAAAAGTGGCAAGTTATCCTCTCCATATGATAGCTAGTACTGTTTCTAATAAATTCTTCTACTTGAATCTATCCATTATTCCATCAATTCGATGAATCGGCTACGAAAAACAGCCCCATACCATTATGCTGTCATCTCCATGCTTGTGTTCTTTGCGCGAAATTCCATGCCTTTCTATCTGCATCATTACCAAACAAATTAATTTTTGTTTTGTCTCTCCAGAGGATATTACGTCCTTTTTTTTGCACCTTGGGATCCACTCCAGGTTTTATGAATTATTGCAAAGATTTTCCTCACCTTTAAGTTTGCACTTCTAAGCAGAGGAACTTTGCGGGCTATCCTACCGGGTTGTTTTGCGCTTCCTTATCGTCGCATCGCAATGATAAAATTTTCCCAATTTGACTAGCAATTGTCGCAGATGATTTGAACGGGTCACATTTAGCTAATATTACGATACGATTGTCGACCACTGATGAAGATTTTTTGGGTGCTCCCATGGTTTTTTCCTGTTTGAGGGCATTTGTAACGAAATTTTCTGATCATCCCTTTGAGGTCGCAATGAATTTTGTATGTTTTCCCATCATCTTGAAGCTGACAAACAAGACTCTTTTCCTCTGGACTGCAGTGAGGTTCACGACCCATCTAAATTATTACAACATCATATTTTTTTTATCCAGATCAATTTGAAGGATCAACAAATAAACAAGCAGTAATATTTACCAAGAAGCAATTTTACTGCGATTATTCCCCCATTTCATTTTGAAACAGTGCTGCCACACTTGTAAATCGGTTTTGCGATTGTAGAAGGTATGGTAAAATTTTTAAGACGCAACTTTCGCAATATGTTTCGGAATATGTATTATCATATTGAAAGATCATTGACAGCTTGATAGACTTAATTTGTCAACACTGGGGGCGATATTTGATGTCTTTTGACCAAAAATTTCAAATTTGCTCTCTCATCAGTGTAAAGAATATTTTCCCAAAAATTTGGAGCTTCATTTTTATTTGTAATTCTGTGCGAAATCCTCACACTTACTCTGTCTGATTTTTCTTCAATATCAGTGGATTTTTGCGGTGTATTCATCCATGAAGGTAATTTTAATGAAGCGCTCTCGTGACCGTAATCACGATTACCGTTAGTAAGCCGCTTTACACCTCCAGTTGTCGGTTTCACGTTTGTGAAATTCATTTTTGCATTTTTTTTTTTTATGCGAACAAGGAGGTGAAAATCTTCCAAAGATACGGATGACCCATGCCACAAGTTATGTCTGATCCATTAGCCTACCGGCTAAGGAACCTCCTCAAATCCGTTACTCCCTATGGCACCACCAAAGTATTCCTTCGTAGGAAGGGACAGTAAGCTTAATTAAGCAGACGCCATTGTTCGCTCGTACATTCGAGCGCCCCTCATTATGTTTGCAATTTCTGCAGAGAAGAAGGCTCAATCATCTACCGATGCTATCATGTGCTTTACAATCTCCTGGGAACTGCAAAGAGATCCCAGCCGAGCTTACATTCTTTGTCGCTCCGCTTCGAAACTGGGGCACTCATGAACAAGATTTTCAAAATTGTCCACGACATCTCTACAGAGACCACAGAACGGATTCGCAGCGTTTCCAAACCTGTGCAGATACTGCCTGTAGTACCCATGGTCACCAGAACGACGCTTAAGCCAATCTTTGATGTCTGGGATGAGCTGGTGTATCCTCCGTTGATCTGACCTACTCCTCCTCAGGTATCTGGTCTTAATCTCCTCCATGTCCAGATCATTTGGAAGTTCGCCTGCAAGTACACCCGCCGCATAATCTGCAACTGTTCGATACGCCATACAGATTCTCATGTTGGCAACCCTGTGATCACTTCTTATACCACGAAGGTATGACTTTGTTGCAAGTGCCCCAGCCCAGATTGGAGCCACATAAAGAGATTGTTGTCTTGGTCCCCCTAGGTTTGGGAGAATCCTGGCCAGTTTTTGTGTGATGGCAGCTGAATCGTTTAAGTGCTACTTAAAGTATAGTCGGTGGTCCAAGAGTACACCCAGATATTTGATGAAAGGCCTCGATTCTATTACGTGGCTCCCAACTCTCACTGAGAGTGCTTCCTCCTTTTTCCTGGAGCTCATAAGAACCAGCTCGGTCTTATGTTCCACCAGACTAAGGTGATTCTGTGTAAGCCATTTCCTCGACACTGCAACAGCCTTCTCTACTTTGGATGTGACCTCACTCTTTCCTGTTGTGAAATTCTATTCATTCTTGGCTTTTTTTAACATTTTGTAATATTAATTTTGGATCTACAGCAACATTGTTGATCTCGGATGGTTTCTATGAGTATTTTACAAATCGATCTCTAACATTTAATCTCTTCACATATGGTATTATTTTAATCAGAATTTCCATAGTACAATACGATAAATAATTAGGTATGTATCATGTTCCTAAAGTAATGTTTAGAACGGAATGGTTTACCGATACTGCCTGAATAGACGCGACAATGCATATTGTATTGCCTATACTTTCTGTACATATTAGCGTATAACATAAAAAATTACATATGTACATAATTTGTACAAGTCTATGGAGCACTTGTGAAACATCCTTCACTTATTATGCTTTTGAAATAAAACATGTTGATGCAACATTGTATCGTTGTTGTATTAGTTGTTGCGTTGCTGCCATTTGAAGCGAGGCAGCAATTTACTAGTATTGTATGAAAGCGCAGCCGTCGCACAGTGGTCCAAATGGCTACGCTAGCGCCATCCAATTCAAATTTTCACTTTAGTACTTTTTGTTTTATTTAAATTTGAAATTCTGATGAAAGCTTATCAGTGCTTTTAGATGCAACTGTGCTCCGCTGTGAGTTTTTAAAGTCAACGTACATATGTCTGATCATATAGCTTACAGAAATTTGCTAGCAATTCTTGATTGCTATTAATTTGGCTGTAAAAAACACAATTGCAATTTTCCTATTTAAATAACACTTGTCTCTTCTTATTGTAAGATATTTATTACATATATATTAAAAAAGTATATATCTGTGATCCGTCGATACAAGTGTAATTCATAAAATGTGTTAGAAGTAACCTGTTCTAGATGTCCTGGGCGTAGTTGCCTACATATGGAGTATAACTAACATAATTCAACCGTATTCAAGCCAGTTTTAGTTATTTTCATAAGTGTAAGTCATTGTGGTGTAAACCTGTCAAATATGAAATAATTCTTTCCGATATTTATCAAGGAATTTGACTTATCAGGCAAGATGTTAGTATTTAAGTGCGAGAGAAGGATTACCGAAATATCCGTGAACACCATTCAAGGAAGGACACGAAAGAAAATACAATGGAGGACATCATAAACTCGCTCTTCGTTTCTTTCGATCCTCTTTATTTGTTCGTTTTATTAATTAAATGCCGCTAGCGAAGTCATTTGGACCACTGCGACGCGTCGCTTAGTCAATGTATGGTAAGTACAACAATAGGACACTGACAATAAATGTTTCGGCAGCATGTTGCTAGAGTAGTGTATGATGATATGATGATTATAGGGTGGTTTTTTTGATTTTGTTTTGCAACTGCTGTTGTTGATGCTGGGTTTGTTCTTAATAATGTTTGATGCAGCCGCTTAAGCTTAACACTTTTGTTTACCGTGCACAACAAATGACAAACCCCTGCCGCTGTCGCTACTTCTACTTCCTCATTTCATTTTTAACCACCCACCGATGAACCAACCCAAATCCCCAAGTACCTGCTACAAACCATACTTACTGCTCACTGCTCACTCTTCACTGTTCTCTGCATTCAGTTAGTTCATTGTATACTTTAGAACGTTTCATAATTTAAAAAATTTTCACAGCCGCCATTGCCGACGACTTCGCTGTTGCGAAAAGCATCCGCATCCGTAACCGCATCAACATTCGCATATTCATTTTCATTTGATTTTTAACTGTCATCGGCATCGGTAACGGTAACGGCAAGTAAGCAAGCAACCAAGAACGGTAACGGCAACGGCAAACAGCAACAGTTTTTTTTTTTTTCTATTTATCCAACAAAATTTCAATACTATATACCAATAGTAGGTATAATGAGTAATATTTTATATATTTTTTTGTTTGAAATTAAAAACAAAAGATTCTGAATTCCGGGAGGAATCATAATAATTTTGTGTGCGATTACAACAAATACAATACGATCCAATTCGATATAATCCAACTCAATCCAGACAATAAAAATTAATTTAAAATCATTATGGATTAATAATATTTGCTTAGTCTAAGAATCATAAAAACCATAAAAGATAATCATCAGAACACAAATTGGTAAGTATTTTCTAAATGGCATCATCATATGATCTAAAAAAAGAAGAATTTATATATAAGTTGACTTTAAAAACTAGAAGATTCATGTGTACATACCATATTCATACGGATCCAATATCTTCAGTTGACCACAGTTTAGATGGTTGTCTAAAGCATGGGGAAACCAATCAACTAGATGTTTTAAAAGAATGTTCATCTGTTATTATTAATAAGATTTATAATTTAATTGTTCACAGTATTCTAGTAAATGACCTTACATAACGAACTCACGGTTGTAGGCCCCGGTCGATCCTTGCTACTCGTTCTTGTGCTTTGGAAACCCTAACAAGATCAGACTCAAGTCAATTTGACTTTCTGACAAAATGAAAAATCACATATTCTCATTGGCCTAGTTGAGAAATATGCATATGATATTGATTAGCAATAACATCGGCTTTACAAGAAATTTGGATGACATTATAGGATGTGTTCTCTTGACTTTCCTACTGACTTGTTATTATTACTTAGTATTACGTGCTTTACCTAGGTACTATGTTCTTTAATTGACAAACCTACAAATTGGACGTTGTAGGCAGGACATTGCTGTCCTATGACAAGCGCTCCTCTTCTCCTTCTATTGTATTGTACTTCTATTAGTCTAAAACCACCAATTTTTCATTAAATATTTCTTGGGTTATCCCTTATAGCTTTTTAGATGCAGATGATTAAAGATTCCAATTCAAGTCCTGATTATTTTCATAGTGTGTGTACACATTACGGTAATGAATTTAACTACTCTTATAACGAAATAAGAAGTTCAAATATTTTTGCAATAGTTGATTAAATGACATAAAGTTTTTGGAGAAGTTTGCTGAGTTTTGAATGTGTAAACTACTACGTGGAAAAGGATACTTACGATTGTACGAGTATAAGTGTATGTATGGTATGGGCAATAAACATTTGAAATGATACACTCTTATGTGTTTATAAACATATACCATAGATGGACAGATGGATAGATAGTCAGACAGACAGACAGATGGACAGATGAACAGAAAGATAGAAGATAAAGAGAAACTCACTTCGACATGTTAAAAGTTTTGTTGATTTGCTGATTTGCCTCGTGTCAAATGAAGCTCAGACCTACAAATATCATCTACTCATACACAAATCTACATATAGTCAGACAGACAGACACACACACACACACACACACAGATACAATTTGAACAACAAACAACAACAGGAGATAGAAAGTTTTCATATGGCATGCCATGATGCCATGCCATGCCATGCCATTCCATGTAGAATGAATGTATCTGAGTAGAACAAAAGCTACAAGTGGCACATTATTTTAAATCGCAGTCAAACGTTGTAACTTTAACACTCCGATATGTCATCATCATCTATCTTGTTGCCATCAAAACCCATATTCCCCTACCACAACCGGCATACACATATCTCCTTCTTGTTAATGTTGATATATGTTTGTACATACATATGTATGTAGTGTATGTAATATGCATATCTCACCCACACATGTGTATATTCTCATAAATACTTTGTTTTTTTTTTTTTGATCCGCAATCCCAGAATTGTCTAGTACTTCTATAACTCAGACATCATCAAAATTTTTAAATGATTTAAGGGTTGTTAGGCCACGTAACCACGAAACCACGTAGCCATCATTCTCAATCACACTCTCACTCACTCACTTACTCAGTCAGTCAGTCAGTTAGTTAGTCAGTTGGCTTAACACCCCAGCAAACTACAATATATTGTGTGTGTATGTGTGTGTGTGTGTGTGTGTGTCTGTATGTTAAGTTAATATCGCCTGAGACCAACCGCCTGGACCCAGCTTAATGTTATTGAGATTAGTTGTTGTTGATGTGCCATAATTATGTTATACACATGTTAAGTATCCGTAACCACGAATTCATTGAGTCAGTCAGTCGGTCGTGTCAGTTTGCTTCGACTTACTCTACGAGTAGGTATATTTTTACTTATAATATAGGTAATATTGTAGTATATTGGAGAAAACACGTCGTCAACTACGCAAGTACTTGAGTACGATTATTCTTTCTATGGTTTTTTTTTTTTCTTTTGTGAAAAAGGGTAAAGTGGTTGATTGTAGATATTTTTTTTTCCGTTATTTATTCGGAATACTAGTATATGGTAAATTGGTTTTTAATTCGTTTCAACCTATTAGAATACTATGTAATAAGTAGGTATTTATAGGAGAACTACAATACAATATACCATAGCAGATTATATGAAATGATTATATTTCCAAGCTATCTTGAATACTATGTGTTTCACCTTATATTGGGAGTAAGTAGATAGGCATTATTAACTCTGCCCTGAAATCAACATAGTCTACTTACCAAATTTCAGATTTCTAGCTTTTCCAAGTCTTTAGGAACAGGTAGGGCAACAATATTGGGAAGAGCAAATGATCATGTCTAGATTGATTTATTTCTTCACTTTTATTAATAATTTTTTTCTTAATTTGATAACTTACGCCTGCCTTGACATAAGAACAACCCTCCCATTAATGTTACTACATCCATCTGCCCCGTCCAATATAAAAAAAAATCAGTTAATTGGAACGAACACTATGTAAGCAAATTCGTTGGACGTAAAGCTTGTGCCTCTGTCTGAAGTTATGTAAAATTTATTTGCTTTTGTTTGCAAAAGTGAAATACACTGGTTGGCATAAGTACCTATTTTGATAAAAACAAAATGATGTATTTAACTTTTAGTTGGCAAACTTAAAAAATAATTGAATGGACATTGTTTCATAAAAACTTATAAAGAAATGAATTACAGTAACTTTCATGTGTTGGCATAAGTATTTTGACAAGTGCCTTTTATTAATGAAAGAAACCTTAATACTTAACAATAGTAGTAAAGAAATGTTATTGAGATTAATAAAATGTATATCCCCCTTTGGGGAGAAGGCGTCTTGGAACTGAGTCCATTACATTTTTAATGACCTCTGAGGATATCATGTCTCTTCTTTGGTTTTATACAAAGAAGCAATACTTCCTTTTTTTTTTTTTAATTTGTTTAAGTGGAAAAAAAGTTATAAATTTGTTAGCTACAATAAACGCTAGTTAATAATAATTACCTATATTTTCGTACACTGTCTCAAGCTGAGCACTCTTGTACATCATAATCATAGGTACTTCAATTCTTCCTTTTCCGAAATTTTTTATACTCGTACATGTTATACAATAACAAATACTGCAATTATTTTTTAATTAATTCGTCATGAAAAAATATGAACAAAAACATAACTTGATTTAATTTTATTTAAGATAAAAAAAAAAACTATAACTAGGCTTAAAAAGAACTATGATCTTATTCTTTACCTACTATTATAATATGTTATACTACTATGTGATATGAGATCGCCACCAACAGTTTATGTTTTTGATTTCCTTTAAGTCTCTCAAAGATAGGTATACTTGTTTCAAATCTTAGTCCATTATTTGTCTGTAAATCTTCTATATTTCTTTTTTTTTGTTATTTGCTCCAAGTATATAAATGCTTCCGGGGGAACGTATCCACTTTGGAGTGTATTAGATAAATCTGTGTATTAGATAATCTGTGACAATTTATAATGTCCTATCTTATAATGCTTATTATAAAGTTGTCTATTCTTATAATATTTGCTGTGATATATAATTGTTTGTTTGAATAAAATTTCTTGTAATCGCTTTCCGTTGTTCTGTACATTGCTGTGCATATTCTTAAACCACTTCTTTCAAATATTCGCAATCTCTCCATGTATGATGACGAAATTAAGTACCATATTGGACAGGCATACGTTATAATGGGACGAATTAAAGCCTGATACTTAATAACCTTCAACCTTCTTTATGTGTTTATCAAAATACAGAAACTTGTCAAGAAACACTCCAAGGTATTTGAATGTTTTTAATTTTTTTCAGTTTTTACGAATATTAGGTACTGCTGCATTTATTTACTGGAGGTCTGAACAGTATAGTTTCACATTTCCCCGTATTGATTTTTAAATGACAGTTAGTTGTATAGCGTTTCACCATATTGGATCAAATTGGTTTTGCAGATTGTGATTCATTTCGTCTATGGTTTTGCCTGCGCTGTAAATTACGATATCATCCGCAAATGCAATAATGTTGTCAATTTCCTTTAGAAGAGATCGTGTATATAAATATTGAACAATACTGGTGAGTTAACTGTACCCTGCTGTAGTCCGTTAGCCATTTTAAATGTTGTTGTACCTACTCATATGCTCTGCATTATAAACTTTGAATTGTTTTTCACTAATCATATTGTATATGAGGATTAGTTCTTTGATCCATACCGTATCAAATGTTTATTCCAGGTCAATAAGGCTTGCATGCCCAACGCAATATTTCTTTTTCCAGTTCCAATTGATTTCTGACACTGGACAGTTACTGGCATGTATATTGGAATGTTTGTGTTTGAATCCAAATTGTTTATTGCTAATAATGTCTGCTTTTTTTGAGAGGTCAGGGATGTTTTTTAGGCCAGACGACAGTTTGCTTTTAAGTTTTGACAGTATACGTTTCATTTGTTATGAAGTAGGTACTCTTCTAATTGCTCTTCGTGTAAATTGTTTGCTTTTTTTTGAGGATCAAATGTGGTTTTCCTAAAACGATTTGTCTCATATTGGTTTTAATTTGTAAAAATCTATTGAAGCAAATCTCAGTTAAGTCGTGTATGCTATTACCATCATCATTTTCTTTAGGAGAATGAATTGATTCGAAATAAGTGCCTATTGTGTTCAATATAGTTTCATGATCACGTATTTATCATACTATTAGCTATTAATATTTCTGTCCACTTCTGATACTTGAGCATTATCGATCACATCTTTCCATGCGAATGGAATTGTTCTCAATTTGTTTGTTTATTGCCATATTTATGTTTTCTTTGATTCTTTTACGTTTCATAAGAGACCACACGTTTTCGATAACATTCAAGTCAGGACTTTGAGGTGGCCAGTCCAGAGTAGTAACACAAACATCCTTCAAAAATTTAGTTATATTCCTGCTGTTGTGGCATAAAGTATTATCCTGTTGCAGGATAAATGATTCTTCAATCAGCCTGTCTCTGGAAGGGAATGCGTTATCGGTTAGGGTACGCAAGTATTGACCTTGGTGAATTTTATCTATATCTATCTATATATGTATATAAATAAAATCGTAAGCCTAATCTCAGAAACGGCTTAACGTATTTGAATGCGGTTTTGGCTGGTGTATTGTAGCAAGCTTTGTGTAACCTTTGGCGTTTATTTTATCGAAATCAACCCACTAAATCAAAAGATATTCATATTAATTAATTAATTGTGTTGCCAACTTTTTGGCTGATTTTCGAATGTTTTCCTCTTTTGCTGCGCGCAAACATTAAACATCTGATAATTAGGAAAAAACTTAAGAAAATACACGCTATTAAAAACATATTTTGAATACCCCGCGTATGAAGCTAGTCCTTGCGTTTGACGAATGTCACTACTTTCTTTAAGTCTAGATCTTTAAAGGCTACCTTACTTGTTGCCAGGTTTAAATTTGTAATATATTTTACCTGTTGAAGTTTTATTGCCACTTACAGCTCCACACAATTATTTGACTATGCCCTCCGAGTCAAACCGTTTGTTAAGTGTAGTGTGTGTCCAGTAATTGAGCGTGCCAGAGAGTTCCTATTTTATCAGAAATATTTTTGTTAGAATATGTGGTAATCAGTTGCCAGTAAACTCATATAAAGTTCATGTTATGTATCATATTTAAGGTATATGTTATTGTGTATAAGTATGCGTATTCGAGTCCTGTTTCTATGGGTATAACATAGTTAGAAACGCTTTCTGTCAATAGCAATTTCGGTTAACATCCATTCCACAATTATCACAGTACGTTTTCAATCTGCTTATCATACATAGTCTGAAGAGTCTAAAGTGTCATCTGCAAGAATATCTATATCGTCTGCATAAAACAGGAGTCGTATATTGCTATCGAAAACTTTCAGTAATTATGCTCTATTGACTAGCAATTGTACATTTTGGATTTGCCCATTTAGAGACTGATTTTGATAGAACTTATTAAAGAAGGTTCAAATCAAATGCTAAACGGTTTCTTTATATTATACGGTTTATACATACTAAGATCGATCGATCGAACATCGGTTAGGATTTGCATCTGAGGACAATACATTTCTTTGTGAGCTTTGGCCTGCTGCACATGGAACCTCTATATGATCCGATTCGTTGTTGTCTTCATCATTATTTTGGATTTCTATCCGATACTTCTGTTCTGTTAATAGTTTTGCCGAATGGATTGTCAGCCCAATACCGAATTCGAGCTGCGAACGGTTAAACTGCTCATTCTCGGTTGTTATGGTCACGTGTAGGTGAGGGTAGGCTTTTTGAAGAAATTGATAAGTATAGTAGTAGTAGGTCTAGAACTTATTTCCATACTCAATTATACCACATTGTTATGAAGTATTAAAAGTCTATGTGAGAACTCTTGTATACGAGTATGTACGAATCTTTTACTGAAATTTAATAATATTAAAAAAAATCAAATTTTCAGAGTTTCAGAGGAATCCAATAGTTGTTATGGTCATTTTATTTCCGCAACAATAGCTCAATAATTCTTGGCACACAATGTTAAGCCCTCTAGGAACATCAGACTCTATCAATACTGGAACCTGGAAATAATATTTAATTTTTGTTATTAAAAAAAATTAAAGATTACATATACCATATGTAGGAGATCTTAACAATTTAAATGCAAATCATGTGTTTATATTTTTATTAAATATACTATGGATATGGTGTTGCGTGTTCCATATCCATTTCAATTCAATTACAATGCAATTTTACTCCCGATATATAATAATAATCCATTACTTATGTTATATTATCTATACTAGTACATATAATAAATAGAGGTAATGTTCTTGTTAGATAAACTTTTTTAATTTTTTGTCCCTTCGAACTGAAATTTGGACACTATAAGTGTGTGAACCATATTTATCAGCCAAGATCCTAGATGCCCTTATTCTCTTTTTGTTTCTCATTTTGGTTAATTTTTTTGTGGCATACATTTAGGCGCTGTTAGTTAATTTTTTTTTTCTTTTACACTTTAGGTGCTGTTTAAATATTTCACTTTTGTTACAAAAACAAAAGCATATTAATTTTACACAACTTCTGACAAAGGTACAAGCTTTACGTCCAATTTTGCATACATAGTGTTAAATGCGACTCCCACTTGACCGATTTTTTATTTAATTCTATTTACTCACATTGGTGAGTGCAACATACATATATCGTGTAGTCCAGACATTTATATATATTCAGGTGTGTCATAGAAATCGAGAGAAAATTAAATTGAACTGATTTCAAAGCCTAAAAATATGCATTTAAAATTTTCACCGGGGAACGGAATATGATCTCGGTCAGGAGCCACGAGTCTGAGGAGGGGGCAATGTTACAAAAATGATCGATAACTATCGATCATTTCCAGGACACCTTGGCAGCACTTTAATAAATGCAGGTAGCCCTGGTGTAGAACAGCTGAATTAGGAGAGAAGAAGAGAAAAAACAATAACAAAGGAGAAGAGATTTTTTTAAAAGATTTTATTTGGACCAGGAGAAAAACTCCATATTGGATTTTTAGACGAGAACAAAGAAAGCAGTTTTGGGGTGTTTGGCATTGCCTGTTGCTGTTGGATCACCACGTCGCCACTTGCCTCCGTCATCACTATCACACCACACCAATTGGTAGCCGCTCGCCAACTGACACCGGATTTCTAGTTTGTGCAATTTAAAACTAAGACAAATTGGAAATTTGTAACATTTTGAGTATACTAAAATTATGATAATTTTAATTGCATATTTTTAGGCTTTGAAATCAATTCAATTTCAATTTCTCTCGATTTCTGTGACACACCAGATCGTATATGTTTCGCTCATCATCAAAAACTCCCTCTCTGAATAGTTGATTGTAAAGACCTTATTAAACAACACCTTGAGAAGTTACTACTTATCAAAGAAAGGTGGGAAGTTTTATGAACGGAGTATTATTGTATGTTGTCGAAGAGTTCGTAAAATCGTATTTTACTACTTTGAACAAACCACTAGATGTATTAAAAAAAACCGTAACGTATGATAGAAATCGACTTATCGAACAAAAATGCGAAAATATGAAAATACCAACTGGATTGACTTAAAAGAACAATTCTTTTATTCACCTGGAATTCATGGAAATATGTAGGTAATAATATACACTGTTATGTATAGTATAAACAATAGATACTTAAAAGAATCCTTGATTGTGAAAAAATGTCTCCACCCATTCACATAATAAGTAGCATATTAAAACTTTTGTCTCAGAACTTCATTAAACTTACCTACTACTTACATAGACATAGTATTTTGGTAAGCTGTAATATTCTCTCAACAATTAAATTACAAATGGTTAATATGCTTCAAAATCCTCCTGATGTTTTCCAAATTAACATAAAACAAAAACCATCATCATTGGCATAATTTTTTGCCATCACCTCCAATGAAACCACCACCAATAAACATGAGGTGATGGTGGTATGAGTATATGGCACCATAATTACCATCAGTCGTTTGCTTTCATCCATCCATTTCATCAAATTCCAGTAAATTAAGTAGCAACGCCGCTCTTTTACTTTTACTTTTCTTTCTCCTCACCTCACCTCTCCACTCCACTCCACTCCACTCTCCTCTATCTTTACCTTCTAAATAAGGTCCTTCCACTTTTACGAATAATTCATTCACAATGAACAACAAAAACAATAACAGCAAATTGTGCCAATCTGTTGCGGTGCGTCACTTGACGCCAATGCTAACGATGAATTCCTGAATCCTGCCAATATCCATAAGCTCCCCTTATGCCAACTTTACGAGTATTATGAGGTAAATCTCACGCAACTCCTGCTAAATGTTTTATTGCACTTTCATTTTCACATTTTGGACAAAACTTTTTGTGTGTTATTCTTACTCCTACTATTATCACCGGTGGGCTATGTTCTGGCAGAGCTGGTCTGAGGTGGTGCAATGTGTTGGATGGCATCGCTGAATATTGTGGGTGGGTGGTTGGGTGTTTAGTTGATTTGTTCGTACCATCCATCCTCAGTGTAAGGTAGAAGGAGAGTGCGAGAGTATTTTACATTTTATTGTTTTTTAATTTCGTTGTCAAAATAAAGTTTTTTGTAGTTAATTGAGACGAGGAGAAATGTGAACAAAGGGAAAGGAAGTAAACAGCGCCACTTGGGTTTGACATAGAACAAAAACTTTTTTTTTAATGAAATCCAGAAAAACAAAAAAGAATATACAAAATATTTTGGTATATTTTTAAGGAGGCTTCGCGACAAGTTTAAATTAGATTATATTTATGATAATAAATTCGTGCACAATTTTTGACAAAGCCTACAATATTATTGTGGTCTGTACTCATATTATTCCTATATATACCTACTATTGTATATACGAGTTAGATGTGCTACTACTACTACTACTATTGTAATTTGAACAAGAAAAACAAGGCATTACAAAATGATGGATTGGTGATTAGCTTAACAGTTTTGCAAAGCAACAGAATATTTGATCACTAGATTTTAAGTATATTGTAGGTACAATATAAAATTTTAAATATAAGTGGACAGCATTCAGGAATAAATTGCAGATGTGCATGAATCTGACAATGAGAGATGTCAGTCAACTCCGCAAATATACGTATAACATTCTAAAATACATAATTTTCAATCAAATTTGTTACCATTCCCTAACCTAACTAGTAGGTTTTACCCACACCAAATACCAAAAGTGTTTCTCGTTAATCTTACTAAACTCATACTTATTTTACATGTATGTGCTAATCAAGGATACTTTCGAACCTCCTGAAAAGCAGCTACTATTGTGACAATACCAAAGTCGGCCAAGCCTCGTGATTCACCAGTTAACTACCGTCTAATCAGTTTAATGTGCGGATTTTCTTAAATATTTACATATTTGAGCGGATATTGAAAGTTTGATTTAATTTGTGTTTAGCAGCCAACAACATCCTGCCACCGATCCAGTTTTGAACAGGAGATCAGCAGCAAACACTCGATGGGTTTGGAAGCCTTAAACGTTAGGCTTGGCAAATAGTAGGTATCATAAGGAGTACATACGAAAATAACTAATTTTCAATCTAATTTCTCATCATATAAGCCTAATTAGATACTATGTTTCACCTACAACTAGGTACTTAGTATATGCCATTTGTCAAGAGTTAAGTAAAAAATGTGAAAATAAAGATTTGAAAGAACTTTTTTGACCCATATGCATACATAAGTATATCAATTCTATTCACTCCTGTTATAGCGTAGGGCCAAAACAATAGTATTTTTACTTTTGGTTCCAGTAATGAGGTTGCTTCAATATGATGGGGTTCCATTGTCCGATGGTGCGGCTGCTACCTTGTGATTGCTTGTTGCAATTTCTAGACGCCCGTTTTAGTTGAAATTGTGATCAGACTTTCAGACGCTACTTTCTGTTATAAGCACATACATACCTATAGATAGTAGATTGTTTTTATTGTAGCTTCGATGCTTATCTTCAACCTAACCGGCTTAGTAGTTCGTTTCAGATCATTGTGCTTAGTAAGCCTCTTCATCGCGACATGACAACAGTCTTCGAACAATACCCATGTATTACAATATGTTATAATTGAGTTTTCTTATTCTAATTGCGAAAATGGAGAATATGTACTAAACTACTCATAATTCATTATACTCTCATGTACTTCTATTGTTATTCAATTCCTTTGTGTCTACAATAGTTATGCCCCAACAATGAAATCCAACAGCAGATGAAATCGGTATATAAGAGTTACGACTTTGGTTTTGATTTTCGTTCTCCATATACTAGTAGATTTCGAATAATTTGATTTGCAATTAAAAAATTCCCCGTATTTCAGTTCAGCTGTCTTTCATAAGTATAGGATCATAATTAACATGGCCAAAAAATCTGCCAAATCGGTCAATCCTTTCTCAAGAAATACGCTTACAAAGAACAACATTTTCATAATTTTCAACGCCCCTCTCCCCTTGATGATGTAAGCGCACAATAACAAAATTGCAACGTTAACTCCTCTATTTTCAGAATTTATAATTTCTCGACGCTACGACTTTTGAGTCACAAGATGTATTAGAAGTATTTGCGACACCAAAATTGTTTCAATGAAACATAGCGTTACATTTTGACATGAGTATGGAACTCTTGCTACAAATATATAGCATATATAGGTATATTATTAACTGAAAATAAAACTTTCTTTTAAATTAACGAAATCCATTCTTCTTCTTTTTTAATGTAAATAATGACAGTAGTAGGTTAAGTTAGGGTATGTAGGCCGTTCGCAAATTACTCGCGAGTTCACCCAGATAAAAACGTGGAAGGGAAAGGGGGATTAATAGGGGTTAGGAGCAATCCACAACAGTCCAAGGTCGGTCCCAGAGATTACCATCTTTCTCTAAAACCAACCTGAGGAATCCACAAACAGAGCCTGGTCCCACCAAAGGACTTTTTGCCAAACTCTTTGAAAAACGGTTTCCCGAGAAACCGGGTTCATCAACTGAGAAGAGCAGGGCAATCACTGAGGAGGTGCTGGATGCTTTCCGGTTCCTCCTCGTCTTGACAGCTACGATAGAATTCATGGTGTGGAACTTACATCCTGTGGGCCATCAGCCCGATGTCCGAACCCTTTTCTTGTTAAAGTGTAGAAGCTCATAGGTTCTCTTTGGTTGATAGAAAGGCCAGAGTGTCCTTGGGACAGTACAGCCAGACTTATTTGCCGGCTAGACCTCTGGTTTTCACTTCTAGGCAACAGAGTATATCCTGTAAGGAACTGCGACAGTGTTAATCCTTTCCTAGCACACTCATATGCCATCTCATTTCCTTCAATTGATGATGATTTTGCTCTTAAAGCTGTGGGTCGACAGAGCCTTGATAACGGCCTGGCTGTCAACATAAACATGACAGTAGTATGTAGGTATGGAATCGGAGTAAAATCTAAAGTTTTAAAAGTTTTCTGCATTTTATTCATTTGCATTTCTTTAACTTGGACTTGGACTTTGGTTTGGTTTGGCTTGGCTATCTTCATGGTCTCTTGCTAAGATTGATGCAAAAACTAAGACCACAGTATGTCCTGGCAATATATTTTTTTTTTATACCCTCAACCAAATTTGAAGTAAACAGTATGAGTATTTAACATCTACCATACACAGGATGTTCGGCCATATTCCTCGTACTTACTACATAGTAGGTATAAGTTGAAAAAATTCTTTAATAAATACTCTCTTGAAATTAGTAATTTTTACAAACAGGTTTCATGTCTCTTCGATCTTATATCTCTAATACTCTAAGTACATAAATTTTGGATATTTCTTATTTCTACCATAATACCAGATATTTGTATCTTTAGTTTTCTGATAATGAATTAAAGTAGGATATTTAATAGTCGTAGCTACTCAGTTGCAGTGAGTGCTCCTTAGTGGTAAATAGTAGTTGTTCTCCATTGCATTTTGAGAGCAATTAAAAGCAGAAGTTTCATGGCGACAGACTTGATGAATTGCAATGGAAGTTTGCAATAACTTGAGAAATTCTTTCCTTTCTTTATTTCTTTCTGTTCTGTTCTGTTCTGTTCTGTTTTTACTGAAATCTTAAAAACTTCTTCAAACACATCAAATGCATGAATTCATGAACTTAGCTAAGAGATGAGATGAGATGAGATGAGATGGATGGATAAGATATGTTTGGATGGGTTTGAGTTTTAACATTTTCTTTTCTATTTTTCTGTAAATAAATGGTAAAAACTGAATTTAATTGGTAAAACAAAAGGCAATGAATGCGACAAAATAAACAAACCTAATTCTTGTTCATTCCAATTTCCAAGTGGCAAGTGTAAGAGCAAGTGAAGGAAGCAAGTGAACAGGCAGAGAAGGCAATGCAAATATTGTAAATGAAACAACTGATAGAACGAACTGACTGACTGCCATAAGGAATAGCTACCCATAGACACATCAACCCAACAACCCAACTACTTCATTCCACACCTTAGTAGTGAGTACTATAAGCATAAATCTTATGTTTTGTCTTATAGAAATCAAAAGCAAGTTACTACAATGAATCTTATCCAGAGCTTAAAATACTATACAAAAGCACAGCAAGTGATAGTAAGAATGGAGATGAATGATGGAGATGATGGAGATGATGATGATGATGAGTTGTTGAGGGAAAATATTGTATAATGCCATTTTAGTTTAAATCGTTTCTTGAATATGTACTTAGTTCCTTCCCTATCTACCATAACTTACTTTTGGCAAAAAGATTTAAATTTAAAGAGTGGGGAGATACTAGAAATTAAAGACAGAAGGATATTGTACTCTTATATGTAACTAGGAAGGAAACAGGAGGCTTCAAACAACATTTTAATTTAGTAATTTCCTTTAATTGCAGAACGCAAAAGGAGTACACGAAGACAAAGCAAAGAAATAGAAGCTGAAGTTGAAGCTGAAACAGACAATGTCTAAAGAAGAACAAATTCGAGAACAACAGCAAAACACAATGAAGGATAATAACAACATAACAACTACTGGTTCCATAACAAATTCAACATCAACATCAGGCAATGGTGGAGGTGGAGGTGGTGTTGGAGTTGGTGGCGGTGGCGTCTCTGGCACACAAATAGTTGCCAATACAACAATAGCAACGACAACAACAAACACTGCCAACACTGGCACTCCCACGCAACAACAATCGCAGCAACAGCAACGCAAGACCAGCATACATGATATACGTAATCAGGATTATGTAAGTCGTTTAATGGCTGCAACGCCTCCATATCTGTACTCGGCGCCTGTGGGTCCCAATAATTTCTTCTTTAGCGATATGCTGCGCTCATTAGTACAAGGACGAAACAATGAGACAGCACGGGTATTGCAATTGCAACAGCAACATCATCAGCAGCAACAACAACAACAACAGCAGCAGCAACAACAGCAGCAGCAACAACAGCAGACAGCAAGTTTATCTAGACGATTACGTAAGCGTTCTTGGTCCCATCGCTCCTACTATGAACAGTTGCGGGAACGTAAGGATGCTGAAGAGAAGCAACAACAACAGCAACAACAAGCAGCAGCTGTAGCTGCAGCAGCAGCAGCGGCAGCTGTTGCAGAAAAACCACTTGAGTTGACCACTAATAAGCCAGGATCATATCAAATAAATAACAATAGTAAATATACTAAAATGGAGGAATCCTCCTCCTCCTCCTCTTCAGCCGCCATGGTGGTGGTGAAAGAATTAAGTAATAAACTACAGGCGAAATCTGAAGTCATATCTGCCTTAAATGCAGCTACTGCAGATGATGTTGATACAAATCTACAGAATACTCCAAGTGCATCATCATTGGCAGCACAAGATTTAGTTTTACCACCACCGCCACCCGTTTGGTATCCATCTCTTTATCCACCCTACGGTATTGATCCATTGCATTTCTTTATTGATTTGCGTGTTTCCGGCCATATATATGATCGCAAAAAAGAGAATGTCTCACCTCTATCAACTACAGCAGAGAATAGCAGTGGGAATAGTTTGGAATCATCATCTTCATCCACTCAGCAGCAACAGCCACAGTCGCAGCAACAACAGCCCCCGGAAGTCAATGGCACGACTCTAAATGCCCTTACCTACTTGCCCAATATCAAGCAACGACATGGATCCGCTTTCACTGTACCCATTCCGAAGTCTGTAACGTTCGGCGGTAGTGATAGTAGCAGTGCGGTTGATACCAATGCCAATGCCATTAATCTAAGTCCCGCTGCAGTGGCTTTAGGTAAATTCGAGCATTATGCCAAATATTATGATCTTGGTGAAACCAAAGAGAATCAACCTTTGTCAAAGACAAGCGCCAGTTACATGCTACAGCATATGCCGCGTCTCTATAGTCAATTTGCAGCACGTTCAGATCTTATTGATGCCGAAACTGGAGGTGCTGGCACTGGTAATACCGGAAACGGAGGAGTAAACAGTAGACTTGGCAATGCGGGCTATGCCATTTGCTCATTGGATGCAATTGATGGAAAATCCGATCCAGATTGCTGTGATGCTGATGATTCCGATGGACGTGTCTCAACCGATAATGTACTCTTGGATGCAACAGGCGTCAGTAATACAAGTAGCACAAATCAATTGGAGCGCGACATTGATGTGGAAATTATAGATTCCATAAAATATCGAAACAATGGTGACAGCAGTCGTTGTTCCAGTGTCGATGAGTCGCTAACGCATATTGATTAACTATTGTAATAGTATCTTAATATTGTAACTCGTATCTAAGCAAACATTTGTTGGTTTTTTTTTTTGTCTCTCTTGAAAGCTAATTAAAATGAAATCAATATTCCAAAAAAGAAACATGATTTATATCTATCTATGTATCTAGCATTTTTTTGATTAACTTATGTAAGATGAGTGAGTCTAAAGATTCCACAATGAATCATTTTAGTGATGCACGAGCGATGCCTAATTGACAATAAAGTGGAAGCGAAAGCAATTCCATAAATCATTTCCGGCGCTTTCGAAGCGACATCCAACTGTCTCGTTGTCACTCACTCCCTCAGTTCAGCACACCGTCAGTCAGCTAGTGAGTTAGTCAGACACTTACTCACTCACTCACTCACTCACTCACTCACCGAAATGCCGACATAGACAATGACAGACGCGTGTGCGCGAAGAACGCCGCTAGTCATTTTTTAAATGTTCTACATTTTGTAATCTTGATTATGCGAAGCGATGTGATGCGGTCTTTTCATAACTTTCAAACACACCATAATATGGAATGGGAGTCAGTGGTTGGAATTTTGCTTGATGAGGAGAGGTTATGAGAAGGTGGCCGCCTCCAACAATACGCCATTTGATGAGTTGTGTAAATTAAACCTGCTGCCGGCGATCCAACACATTATGCCGACAATCCCCCATCCACAATACTTTCCATCCCAACAGTCTCTTCAGTCCCGTCATCCTTATTACATTTTCCTCTTTTCTGCTGTGTTCACTGCTTGTCTTTGGTTGTTGCAGTTCTCTTTCGTTCGTTCGTTCATTGCCAGGATATTAATTTTTATACCATTCATTGGTTTCATAAGGCAAAACATTGCAATATAAATGAAAAAAATAAAAAAAAAAAAATGAACCGGGAAACCGAGTCCTCACGCCCCCTGCTTCATAACGTTCTCGCACAACAGTACAATAACGGAAGAATGTCGTTGCCACACGGTTTTATTTTTTTTACTGCTCGTTGTTTCGAGGACGACGAATGGAGTTTGCGAAAACCCCCGTTTCCGCTTCCGTTTTTTCGGTTGTTGTGGTTTTTTTTTTTTTTTTTAGTTTTCTTTTTTTTAATTTTGTATTTTTTTATCAAACAGATTGATATCATGAGTTTGCAATTTTTATTTACCACACAAATGGCTTGATGAATCCAAATGCTTCATATGAATTTTATACAATACCATATATAAATACGAGTCGAGTAACATGCAACATCATCATCTTTTGAAAGAATTTCATTGTCTATAACAATTTTCATCAGAAGTTTGTCATACACACATGGTAAGTATGTACTTATATACATATGTAGGTACTGAGGATTAATACTTCAATCCGGATATCTTTATTACATACATATATGCTCTATAATATGTATAATATGATATGTATAACCCTACTTCCACAATACTATAGAGTACTAGTTGACCTGGGTAGACGTTTTCTGCCTGAAAGAAAAGAACGTAGAGCACAATACTGTTGTGCGTACAACAACAACATACCTTCAAAAAGCATCAGTATTACAGCTCACTTCCTTTATGCAAAGCCAGAAATATTGTAATCTTTGATTTAATTTAATTTTTAATGAATACCTTTTAATTCGGTGGGACGATTTCTATGAAATATACGCTATATGTTACTCACAATAAAGCTTGTTATTTTTCAGTAATTCGATTTTGAATCCAATGAGTGGCTTTTACGTGATGCATGTACAAACACTTTCTGTCTAAAATTTGATATATTCAATAGATAGATACATCTTATGATTGAATTTTAAACAGAAATCGATTTCCCAACTGAATGTTCAAATTGTTGATTTTTGAGCTGATAATAAGTTCCTGGTGAGTGGTTATGTCTTCCAGTAATCGGACTCTTGCAATAGAAAACAAAAATTGAAGTAAGAAGGAACTAATGTCTATTTGACCATTTGATTTACCATATATGGTGGGTGTTTCGTCTTCTAATAGTACTTAGTTGTCGACATGACTAAATCATTGTTCCTCTCTCTATTGGTAAAATAAATTGTACTATTGCCATCTCAACAAGTTTTACAAAAATCTGCCTATTAGTCTATATAGGTACGTACATATGTGGTATTTTCGACCAAAAAAAAATTGGTTCTCCCTATAAGGTAGAAACAATAAAGAAATGTTTTCATGTCATTGAATATCTGTATGCCCACACATAACATATCATACATCCATACATTTCTTACTCAGCAGTCTATCATTTTTTGTGTTGCAAGGTATTTAAATGTCGAACCCATCCGATTATTCCAGATTCTGAACACTGATTTATTTTCTTTGATTTGCTTTTATGGCACCGACAAAAGCGCATTGAAGCTGAAAAACTGCAACGACATCATGTATCAGTATCATCGACACTCTGAAGTTTGTCTGGTTTTTGTTGTTTCATTTGTTTTTTTTTAATAAAATCGGAAGCGCTTATACTATTGTACTACTATGTGCATACACTAGTTGTATTGAATAATGTTTGTGCGAGTATGTCTATGAACATGATGGCGTTCAATGTGAAATGATTCTACAATAGTAAGTAAATATATGAAAAAAGCGCGATAGTTTTTCATGTTTCATTGGTTAAAACGAGGCTATACGAGGGTCTATCAATAAGCTCCCGCATCTGAGTTGAAGACTAAAGGCATTGCTAAGGGAAGTTGACATTATTACCATGTATGTACTACTTAGGTTTGTATTGACATCTGCCATCATCTGAGTAAAATTTCAAACTAACCTATAAGTTAATTTTTTGCTGAAAAAACCCTTACATAGAGCACTTAGAAAATACATACTTAATTTTGCAAAAGATACAGTTAAGACATCTTATAATTATGTGCGTTATTTTCGGCGCACCCGATGCGATGATGCTATGTATCTACTCAGCCAAGAAGTTTGGATTTACTCAAGGTCCCAGCTACATTCAAACTGAACGATGTTCTCGATGGACACTTGAACGGTCTTCGTTCATTAAAACACATTCCCAAAAAAGAACACTTCTTCAGAAGTATATAAAGCTCTTTTCAAAAAAGTATGCCATGATCCAAGTCGTAACACAAAGGCATTTCTATATACTGATGGTTCAAAAACTACAGAAGAAACCTCTTTCGCTGTTGTAGACGGGTCAAATAATACAATATATCGACTGGTTTAATGCTAAATTTCTGCTCAATCTTTACTGAAGAAGCCACTGCGATCCTTCAAGCAGTACAATTTGCTGCTAAATTACCATCCAAGGTCAATATTTGCATGGATAGGCAATCAACCATTGACTCCATAAGAAATGCCAACAGCAGCAGCATAATCGCTTCTTCTATCCGCAACCAACTAATTCAGCACAAACAAATTAATATCATGTGGGCTCCTGGCCATGTCAATATATTTGGCAATGAAATGCTGACTCCTGTGCCAAACTCGGCTTAACAGAACCACAGCACATAGTCAACATCTTTGAAACGGCCGACATCATCCGTTTAGTCAAATCGCACATTGAGTTGAAAGTCCGAATTTCTTGAGATAACGCAAGCCACTACTACAAGCACATTAACCCAGGGTCCATTACACCAAATTACCCTACTCAATGCCATCGGAATGCAATTAAACTATTTGTCTGCCTCCGACTCGGACACACCGCGCTTATTCATCAACACAAACTTCGTACGGCCAAAACAAAAGTATTAAAGCCATTCCAATTTTATGCGAGAAGCTTCAGAGTGTTCCATTTGGTATTGGTCAGTGTCCACCATTTGTCTCCAAGAAGTTTTTGGTCTCCCACAGTTTCTCGATCCTTGTGCATAAAGTGTGGCCTATCCAGCCAAATCGTCTATATTTGATTAGTATTGCAGCACAATTGTAATTTTGTTGGTCGACTTAAGTAGGTCTTGGTTACAGATGATGCGGGCCCACCAGAACCTTAGAGTTTTACGCAGGCAGGAGTTAATGCAATTTTTTTTCGGATAAGCTTGTTTGTTAGCGATCAAGACTCGCAGCCATATAACAACACCGAATTGATGTTGGAACTGAAGATACGAAGTTTAATGTCGGGTGATATGGAATTTAAGGCCCATGTGTTCATTACCTTAATTGGGCAAAAGTGATACGTGTTTTATTTATTCAATTTTCAATATTTTCAGCAGTTTCATCTTTACCTTGCTCCCAAAATAACAAAACTTCAACTTATGACTAGTTTCTTTACCGTATACGGTAAGCCAAGGGGCCTCATTACCTTTGTTATCAACCACATAGTACTTGGAAGTAAAGTAGGTACTATACTTTTAGAAATAAGTTTTACAATAAATTAATTTCAATTTCAATATTTAAGAAAGAAATCATCATTTTTGAGATTTTATGGGAATTATCTATAACAACATCTTCTTCTAATATATAAAAATCTCGTGTCATGGTGTTAGTGTATGAACTCCTCCGAATCGGCTCGACCGATTTTTATGAAATTATTAATTTTTTTGTATATTTGGTAGGTATGAGTAAAGGTCGTAAGGCGTTTTTCACCCTCATTGATTTGTCTGATTTTTCAAATTATTTCAATGTACTACAATTAAACAGAGAACAGCAGCACGCCGGGTATACTAATACTACAATATAATCTAACCTCATTTCCAACTCGGGTACTTGTTGACCGACCACCGTATATACGAGAACGAAACATTCAGTAAATATACATAAGTAAATACAGTCGAACTTCCAAACCTTGAAGCATACAAATATTTTTGACTTATGGAGACTTTAAGTTATAGTTCGATTGTTCATCATTGAATTACACCAATTTTATGTAAACATTTCAATAGTTTGTGATTATTTGTGACATTGGTATCAATTTGTTATTACAATTTCAGTGAAAAGTGAATTCGAATTTATTTTATGATTATAATGATGATACTTACTTGGAAGTTTGTTCATCTAAACTGTGGTCATTAACTTCTATGGCACTTACTAGGGGCCATCCACATATAACGTCACACGAATTTCATGATTTTTTGACCCTTCCCCCGTCCTTGTTTCAGATGATCACATTTGTTAGACCTACCCCTCTCTGGTGTGACGTCACATATTTGCAATTTTACACCTATAACAGTCACTTCGTTTGCTTTTTGATAGTTAATAATATCAGTTATATCCAACCATATAGATACATACGTATATCGTCATCGTTTATAAAATAAAAAAATTTCTCTGGCAATTCTTGAGGAAGAAGCTTCACAATGGGCAAAACCTCTTGTTGCCTCTTATTATACGAGAATAAATAGACCACAGATAAAGTATGTCTCGAATCTGCAGCAAAAGCTATCGTTCGGAACTTGCTTCAAATATGATGACAATCGGAGATCCAAAGATAGCTGTATTTTTAGGTGTTTCGTTTACAGCTAAAATTTGGTGTTTTATACTTTAGAGTTTGACATGTTACGTCAAAAAGCTTTTGACTCCTCACACTTCGTTGTCTCCTCATGTTTGAAACGGTGCAGGTAAAACTTGAAGCAACCGTGTCCACAGAGCATCTGTGTCATATGGTAATCCACTTCACCATGTTTCCGTGTTATCCATATGTCCAGGCTAGGGATCAGATAAAACGTCCATCATCACATCCACATCCTCTTTAGATGCTCCTGTGTCGTAGCTACGTTTGAGTTCACGTGCCATTATGTCGATTGATAGCATGGAGGCAATTACTTCAATTGCAACATCCGGACACTGTGCGAAAGCCGCTCGCCACCCGCAACGCACTTAGACGAAACGTTGAATGAATAGCCGTTTATGTGCTCTTCAATGTTGCATCTGCTCATACTGGAGCCGCATATAGGATAATGGAGCTCACAACCATGGCTAGCAGTTTTCGCCTGCTTGCTCGTGGTCCATATATGTTTGCCTTCATACGCGATAAAGCTCCATTACCTTTAGTGGCTTTGTTCACAAATGGTGACTAAGTGCTCCTTGAAGGACAGCCGAGTCTCAATAAGCAATCCCAGATACTCGTACTTTATGAATGGCTGGGAGCTTATGGGGCAATCAACAACACGAAAAGTGAATGCCTCGCGTACTTTCCGGGTACAGTATATGGTAATGATATCTGAATGAATGTCTACTGTGCAATTCTCAATTTAATCCTTAAGCGAATCATTTAAAGTTACAAGTTTATGATATATGGTACTCTTATACTACATGCTTCGTAATCATTTTATTCAATCGACAAACATGCACACTTATGTAATATCAAAAAATGTCATACACCGTGAGCGCATAACCCTCCTGTGATTGAGCATACTTTATTCATTTGACTTATGTGTGGGGTAGATTCAGTCTTCATACTGCATTTCAACATACGATCCAGTAATCCTAGGATCTTGAGATTTACATGGTTGGTGAATATGGGTCACTTGTCCAAATATCAGTTCGATAAAATATAAAAAATAAAAAAGATTTTCTAAGAAAATCATTAATTTGAATTTGGGTTTGAGTGTGAGGTATCCCTCCCAGTGGTCCGATTTAGTTGTAGAGCGTCTGATAAAAAGAAAACTTCGTAAAAAAATTTGAGCTCTTTTGGCTCAAAAACTGAAGGAGTCCTTTGCATATAAACAGCAAGTACTGAACTTCTTATATACCATATATAAATACGGACTGTCCAACCCGAGCTCTGCGGCCAGCATGCGGCCCAAGTGAAGTCTGAAGGCGGCGGAAAGCGTCCCAGGTGGCCGAAGTGGCAAACAGAAATTTCTTTGGTCCGCTGCTTAGTACACTGTGTAAAAGCCTTTTTTTCTCCTGCGGCCCAACTCATTGACAAGCCTGCTTTATAGGGTCTCCGATGTATCCTTCTGAGAAACTTATAATACTATTTCGTGAAAAGTATGAAAAAAGTAAAGCAAAAATTTTGAGGGGGCACTAGAATTTTTTGAAAGCTCAAAGTGGGCGGTTGTCGAAATAAGTTTGGGAACCTATGGGATAGAGAGTCCATTGTGATGCTTGGTTTTGACTACTCTTATCTTAAATGTTCGCTTTCGACTACTGGCATCGCTCTCAGAGTTTTTACACCATGTTGTCACGATAAGGTGGAAATCTAGCCAGTGGAGGAGGCTAAGGCTATCAAAAAATACGATAGTATGTAGTACCATATATTCAAGTGAAACGTGATTTACAATATATGGTATACTAAGAGTTATTTAATCTTAAAATGTTCTTCCAAATGAAATTCCTTTTAAACACAAAATTTAAATTAAATGCCAAAAAATGTTTTATTCAAGTTATCGTTTTTTATTTTTTCGTGGGATTGGATTATTGACTGAGTGGCTTGAGGGACGTGCTTGGGCTATAAGTGTGTATTGAGTTAGGATGTAATAAGAATAAGTAGCGAAGCAAATTGAAATTCAACCTAATTGCGGGAAATTTATAATGTAACTTAGCAGGAGTTGACAGATCTCTGTCTGTCGTCTCACTTGAGTCACACCCCTTACCGAAATCGAGGGTTGAGCTCTTGGTTAGCTGTTGCTTCTATCTATCTATCTACACCATACTATACTCGCCCAAAATATGTATTCTATGTTGGGTTGGTTGGTTGGTTGGTTGGTTGTTTGTTTGATTGTTTGTTGTACTATACTGGTGGACTGGTGTATTAAACTCAAGAAGAATGAAAAACGAACGAAGGAAAGAATATTTTCTTTTGTTGTATATAAATCTTCACTGAATGCTCATAATTCATGCAATGAAAGTTTTTACTTTTTTTATTGTCATTGTTCACAGTAAAGTTGAAATCAACAAGAGGATAGAGAAAGAGAGAGAGAGAGAGAGAGAAATAGAGTGACAGAGAGAAAATATTTGTGTCGGTTTCATCGAAGTTGAACTACCCTTTTTCCCCCATAACACACAGATACTTATATGTACTCATATCACCATACTGAATCAACTATTAAAAATCAACAATTTGCTCATATCTAAATGATCTATTGGTAAATGCCCAGTGGTTCTGAACATATGCCATAATTCTAAAACAAAAAAAAGGCACTTAACCATATTATCAGATTAGTTTAAGGGAAAACATTTAACAATGGAAAATGAAATTCCACTTTTTCCAAGGCATCCATTAGTTAATAAGCGCCTTATAAATTAAAACATGTAAGTATACCTACATATATTGGAATAAGTAGTATTATTGGTACGAGTATTAGTATTTTATGATCTGTATACTATAGAATACATACATATATGGTTTAAGATCTCTGATCAATAATATATTGTATACGATATGAATAGCTAGAGATTTTTAACCAATAAAACTGCTAGCTTCTAGGACATGTTTTACGAGTATAAAACACACCCAATAATGGTTATTTATAATGAAAGTAAATGTATCACTCGTCATCTGTGTAAAAGGTATTAAAATTGTGTATAGAATGAAGCGATTTCGATTGGCGCGAGTGAAAATACGCGCAACTTGTTATCCCTGAGGGGAATAAGCTTTTAAAGGAATTGCGAAAGGAAAGGCCGAAAGAATGGAAAAACAAATACTAAAAAAGGAATTTAATTGAAATCTAAAACGTTTTCTGAGTGAAAAATGTAAAGGGAACGGGTGATACTCGTACTTTCGTACCCAGTACTTGCTTGTACTTATAATACAATACATATAGTACAATAGAATACGAGAGTATGTATGCATTGAATATAAAGATGGAAAATAAATTATCTTAAAGCAATGCCATATCGTTAATACAAACAATACTTATACAAGCAAACTTCTTCTTTTATATTTCTTATATGGTATACTGTCATTTCATTGCCATCACTTATTAGCTTATGCTGGGCCTGCTTCACACACATCCTATCGAAAATTATATTCACAGAATTGTCAGCCCTCAACGGAAAAAGCGCTATGGATTTCTAAATGACCTTTGGAAAACCCACTGGTTTGAATTCTTACAGATACACCAATTCAAACTCAAAACGCACGTGAAATGAAGTCTATCTGCTTCGGCATCTAGTAATATTTTAGTTACATATAAGTATTACAAAACAATGTTTTAGTTTTTCTCTATTTTCAGCAGATATGCCAGTCCCTTCCACTGATGAGATATGCATCGACCCAAACAAAACTTTTTTGGCCACTTAAGCTGACGACGTTGGCTTCTTTTACAAGCATACCTTCACCTGTTAAGATACCTGGGCGAATCGGTGGAATGTGAGAATCAACAGTAGCAAATGTGCCAACGTGTGCTTCACCTGGAGAAGAAGCTGAAAGACCTAGGCCTCATCCTGGATCAAAGGCTTACTCTCGGTCAGCACATCACATCAGCACTACTGAGCTGCCGAAACAAACTGAAAAGGCTACACTGGCTGCTTAACGGGAGAAGCTCTCTCTCTCTCTCTCTCTCGGGATTAAGCGCACAGTTTATGCTCAAATCATAGCCCCTGTATGGAGTTACGGCATCCAGACATGGGGAATTGCTGCTAAATCCCAACGAAAGACAGTGCAAGTCTTGCAGAATAAGTCACTTGGTCTAATGACTGGATGTCCATGGTACGTAAGGAACTCATCCTTATATAGAGATATGAACTTGGCGGTAGTAGAAGACCAGATCGCCTTTCACACAAGCCGATATAATGGCCACCTGTTGGCTTACAACAACCGCTTGGTTAGACCACTGACTGATGCAACCCCAATCCAGAGGATTCATTTTGGGTATTTTCTGCAATGGAGCAGACAACGCCTTGGGCGCACCTAACTTGATTAAAATTTTATTTAATTAATATTGTTTTTTCACAAATTAAATGTAAAAACCTGGCGATATTTATTATACAAAAGCAAAGCGCTTTATAGGGCACAATGAGCCCTGTTTGATTTGTGATTATAATCTAACTTCATCTCTACACTTTGATCAGTTAATATTCTTAGATTGTTCTGTGTTGTTTCTTCAGTTGGATAAGGCCAACACGCATCGTCTCAACTAATCCAATAATGCCATTTGTCTTCGCTTTGAACGAATTCAATTGAATTGCCAACTTTCCTATTTGGAAAGACTGTCTATCATATTATGAAACTATAGTTTATGCCTCATACATATGACAATCTACATATAAATATTCCTTTACCCCAACAGATTTTATCTGAAACAATATAAAAGTTTAGTTATGGCTATTTCATGCTTTAGAAATACTTAATTTGAAGCTGATACAAAATTTAAAATATTCAAATTACAGATCAGAGATTCCTGAGTAGACTTGAGAAATGTAAGACAGATGCACAAGCAAATCTCTTGTGACTGTCCATTGCAATCAGACAACAATCGCATATCTAAATGTTGATGGTAAGCAAAATGCATTCCCATTAAGTTATTAATGGTTATTTGGTTTATTGTAAATTCATGTTGAAAAGCTGAGCTTCTGGCATCACAGATGTAGCACAATTGTGTTGTGTCATGATCAGATAGAATCGCTATAATAACACAAATGATCATTATGATTGTGCTGCCGCCCAGCATTAACCAAAAATTTAAAATTCTCATTTGAAATTTAATACTCAAATTTATTTGTTTCAACATAAATCTTTAATGTTTGTTGTTGGTTTTGTGTTTACATCATGCTGATTTAAGAAAGTTTAATATGTGTGTATGTGAGTGTATGTGTGTTGGGTGTTTATGGATCATTCAGCAATGTTGAGTGTAAAGTTGTTTTTATAAGAAAGAGAAAAAAAAAATATGTTAGCATATTAAAAATAATGTTAGCAAAGCGGGCGTTTGTATTACTCATTTATAGTATGGCATTTCCAAACAGAGACTAGCCCTTCAAGCTAGTCATGCCGGCACGCATAACCTCATCCACAAGTAACAGGTTACTTGCAATGACAGAGCAGGAATCAAGAATCTGCTTCTTAACAATATAATTGTCGTAAATGCCCATATCGACAGGTTTCATTGGTTCACCAGTGGCTAAATCTATGCCAACTGGGTCCGGGTTGAGACGATCCTCTTCGGTGAGCTTCACAATGGTATCCTGAGCGTCGTAGCCACTGTTAATTGCTAGAGTTTTAGGAATGACAAGTAAGGCTTCAGCAAAGGCTTGCACGCCCAATCGTGCCTTGCCCTTGATGGTGTCCTTGTACTTCATAAGTTCATTGTATGCACGCACCTCGAACGCACCGGCGCCAGGCACTACACATCCATCAAGAAGTGTATTATTGATAGCACGCAAGCCATCGCGTATAGCATCTTTGATTTGCAAAATGGTATGCTTGTTTGGGCCCTTGACCAAAATGGTTACAGACTGTGGGTTCTTGCACTTCTCAACGAATGTGTACTTTGTCTCGCCGAGTACATGCTCGTAAACTAAGCCGGCATAGCCTAGTTGCGATTCTTCGATGTCATCGAAAGAGTTCAGGGCAATGCCACCACAAGCGAGAGCCAGACGCTCCATGTTACGGCGCTTGGCACGACGCAATGCCAAAATGCCTTCTTTAGCCAGTGCGTCCAGGGACATTGGATCAATACCCTTCTGATTGATAACGACAAATGATTTGTTGGTGCCATCGCATACCTTGCGCTTCAATTCAATGATTTTCTTCACACGTTGATCGATAAAGTCACGCTCGGCGCGCACAAACGACTCGCGTTCCGCAGCAGTTTTGTAGAAGAAGCCAGAGTTGACTTCGGATTTCTCATATTCAAGTGACACATTACATGTCAGGATGTAGGCATTTTCCAAACGTTTTGGCATGTCTGGATGACGAGCACCATGATCCATAACTAGGCCACGAATTAGACAAGTATCAGTGTCTGTCTTGTGCTGCATTTCCATTATCTCCACCATGTGTAAATCAACCTGTTTCTGGTCTGCTGCCTTAATGGAAAGTACAGCGTCAACACAAACCTCAGTCAACAAATCGGCCAGTGATGGATGCACTTTAGTTCTCAAACTGGTGTTGGCAACTTCCATGAGACTCTTCTTATTAATCTCAATTGGAATCTTGACTGAATCGAGAATTTCAAGTGCCTTTTCACGAGACTTCTCGAAACCCTCAGCCACAATGCGTGGATGCAAACCTTCGGACAAATAGCTATCGGCCTGCTTAAGTAGCTCACCAATCAGTAAGACTGTGCAAGTGGTTCCATCGCCGGTAGCATCATCCTGTGCAGTGCTTGCACGTGCAATCATGGAAGCAGTTGGATGTTGAATTTCCATCTCGTGCAACAGTACATTGCCATCCTTAGTGATCTTAATGTCGCCAGCACCGGAGACCAACCTGCAAACGAATAAAAGAACATTCAAGAACATCAGTTGGCATTATGTTAAATAAACAACGTGCGCGCAGCGCCGCCACTCCCTTAGACCTTTACAACGTACGAAACATCTAGAACTATGATGCTATTATGTGTATTCAAATTATTTTTAAGTTTTTATTTTTTATAAATCATTCCCACACTTTACACTCCAAAAACAAATTCGTCTTTTATTTAAACGCGCAGTCCCTTGTGATGATGACGCATACATATGCATGAAACGCTACTACAACCTAACCTCAAATCCGGCAGCTGTTCATAAAAGTCTTTTCCCCCAGCATATTAACCACATATCGATAGTAATTTTGCATATTTCACTAATTTTAACTTATTAAAATATTAAATCCTTTCATAACTTACATTTTTACAGTGCCTTTGGGTCCTAAATTGGTACGCATCACATCTTGCAGACCCTTGGCAGCGCTAATGTTAATGGCCAAAGCTTGTGCGGCACGCGCAAATTCAGCTTTTGGATTCAATAAACTTATCGAAGCCATTATTTCAGTAAGTAAAGCGAGTACTTTCGAATTAAGTTTAAATAAACGTAAATTAAATGAAATATGATTCTTCTTTAAACCGGCAACAAAAACCAACCACAATGACGATGACACCAACTAAATATGACTATGACTCTTCGATGCTGTCAACTTGATTTCTGTATGACGAAGAAAAGGTGAAAACTCGTTTGTTTAAAGGTAACGTTTGTACTTTGACTTTATTAAATTTAAAAGTTCAAAGTACACACGTTACTTTTTTACTTTCTAACATATTTATTTTTCGGCAGGGTGGAGTAGAGAGAAGAATAACTTCTGGAATTTGAGAGAGTAACAAGAACCTTGAGAAAGTAAACAAGAACTTTGAGAGAGTAATAAGAACGTTGAGAGAGTGTGTTTCTTTTCCAAAATCAATCAGAATTAAACATTCACTCATTTAACGCAGTTTAAATTTTTTTTTTTTTTTTTAAAGCAAACTTGACTAGCTGAAGGACATGAAACAATATCACTTAAAAGAAAGTTGGCAGCTCCATTTTCAAAAAAAAATAAAAATTCTGTGCGCATACGAAAACAAATAAAAACTAAACGTGGAGCGGGGTGAAATTGTTGTTTAAATAATAACAATTAATTTTAAAATATTTTCAAATTTAAATTTCCAGTATATCATAAATTTGATTCGTGGATATAAAAAAATAGTTGCAAACAAATAAAGTAGCAGGTTGGCAGTTCCTTCTTCTTCTTTTCTTGTGTCGATCTTGTGTCTCAATTTTTTTCAAAAATATTGAATAAAAGCTTTAAGGTCTTATTTTGAACATTTTATGGCAGTCATTTATTAATTTAATTTATAAATTCAATTGTTATATGAATCTGTTTCTTTTTGTATTTTAAATGGCCTTTATGGGGTCCTTATTTATAAAAATATATAAAGAACAAAAATTTTCAAGTTTCATTGCGAACATCAAATTAATTTTTCCTAATCGAAATCGGTGAACTACAGCTTATTTATCTTAAAATAACTAAATAACACTAACAATAATTTGTAACCAATGTTACAACATTTGCATTTGCGACAGTGGCCAAATTCGACAGATGACACGACTCTTGATTAATCCCAATGGCAGTGCCCCATAATATCGTGAATCTGAACTATTACCTTTATTATCTCCCTCTAACCAGACACAACCGCGTGGCACAAAGTCCAATACTAAATCCGATGTTTTTTTTGTTGTCTGTCCATCTGATGATGTCGACGATATTTCCATCATCTTATGCGCTCCCTGTTCCGTTTCCAGATCCAATGGTCGAGGAACTGAGACCAAAACTGTCTCGCCTGAGATGGCAACAATCCGCTTACAAATATATTGGTTTGCATTTAGTGGGGAAACAGCAATGACAATATCACCAGATTTATAGCCACGCCATAATTTGGAAATTCTCTCTGTTAACAATATGTTTTTAGAGAACAAAGTTGGTTCCATGGACGGACCATTGCACTGCAAAAGTGAAATGTAATTAGTTATTATTACATACATATTTATGAAACTCAATACGTTTCACATCACTTTGATAAGTAGAATGTAACACATGTCCAAATACTAACCATAACAAAGTCACCAATATACTCGAATGAACAATGGGTTATACAAGCATATTGCACTGTATATTTTAGAAATGTTCCAACTCGAGCGAACATTTTCATTTTTAAACACTTAATCCAAAAACTATTAAGCTTCAAACATTTTCAAATATGTAGGTATATCACGCACAAGAATTTTATTCCTTTTTTCTCTATCTCTAACAACAAAAATTGTAATCTACAACACAACACACAGCAGTTTCATCAACGTATAATTTTATTGGACATATGATACAAAAATAAAAATACATACATACATTCATACCTATTTTAAGGGGGCCTGTGACACTATAATATTCATATGAAATGATATAAACTAAATACATATGTTAGTAGTTTTGTTTTATGCGCATGTACTACGTCACAAATGTCCAATTGCAGTTTACTGCCTATTGGATTATATACAAACGATGACTGGGGGTCTGTCCAAAATAATGCATTTTATAAGGGGTTAAATCATTTATAGAGCTCAATCTAAGGATGAATATAATATCATTGCACTGTGGATTCGTAATTCCTTCAGCCATGCCCATGATGCAACAGCGCTGCGCTCTAACATCTGACTTTGACATCTTCAACAAGTGTTGGCGGGCGGTTTGATTAATTTTTGAAAACATGAGTTTACTATATCAAATATTGGTTCGCTTGAATACATGTATTTCGTGTATACTACAATATAATATGATATTTCATTTGAATACCTTAAGAAATGCAAAAGTTCTCAATACCATTTCAGTGCACCATTGGAATTAAGGAATGAGAAAGGTTAGGGGAAAACTACTAAATAAAAGAGTTAATTATATAAATTTACTTTACTTTAAGTTAAGAGGGCAGCCAAAGGAAGGAAGCCACCTCTATCGGTCAAAGCGATAAGTCTCAATGGGTATAAACTAGGTCGGTTTATTAAGACAGTTATTGTTGTTAGAGAAACAGACATATATGTTCCCTGTAGCACTGGAGGATAAGAGACCATCCCAATCATAACTGAGCTAAAGAGTGGTACTACGAAGAAGTATCAACAACAGTTGGGTTCTGGTGTGACTCTAATGCATTTTCAACTGCCCTCCGATGTAATTCATCATCAGCATCGGATATTAGCTTAGAAATGGTTATTGCTTAAGCATTCTGCCTGTTTCGTGTTTGAATACTTATTTCAACGATTTTGCTTATTTCGTCATTTTGTTAGAAAAAAAAAAGATAAATTCACAACTTTGTTTAAAAGAACGATTCAACATTTCAGTTAATATATAAATTCTTTCTGGTAATTGTAACTATTTCACTATGAAGTGAAAAGAGTAATGAATTCATTTAAAGCGATGATGCTGAGGATATTCGATTATCCCAGGAGTTGTTCAATTCAAACCGCTTAATTGGACATTCGTTTATATAAAGCGCAATTTTTAAGCCGTACAGTGCTACTATTGTAAGACTCGAAGCCCGAGGAATACCACTTAATGAATTTATCCGCATTGTTGAAGGAATACGCTCCTCTATATCTGTTTTTAAAAGTCCGTTATAAGGATACAAGGGATATAAGCCCCTTACAGAAATAAATAGCTTTTAGGACCATGGTATGGAAGGCATGGACTCATACGTACAAAAACTTTTCCCAACAGAGCTGACTCTCTTTACACTGTTTTATACCGTCTGCAGATGTTGAAAGAGGTTTCTCCACATATGAAGGCATCTTAACCGGAAAACGAAAGTCTTTTATATTTGAAAATTTAAAACATCACTTAATAATTTACTGTAACAAAAAAACCGTCCAATAAGAATAAAATGTATATGATTTATTCATAGAATTTGAATGAAATTAGATTTCAAACCACTTCTTGAATATGAATATTTGAAGAGATTTATTTTGCCTACTTTTAAGTTTTGAGGGCATATTGTAAGCGCTTATTTTAAAGTTTTTCGTGCTTAAAAATATCCGCTCTGTTAATTATGACTCGACTTATAACGACTACTATTAAGAGTGTTGCCTAACAAAAAGGCTATGCCATCCTTGATGTCTCTACAGATATGATAATTCATATATTTGGACAGCAAATACTGCATAGCAGTTTACTATGCTGACGAACCGAAAAAACTTTTGCTTCCTGGTCAAGATGGTCAATATTGGTCATCTGGAAGCAACCGGTCACTGTTCTAAGGGCGTTGTTTTGACTAGCTTGCAGATGCAAATTAAACCTGGACATCATGCCTTTGAACTCAGTTAATGCCTTTCTACTATGTAGGTAGTTTATTAGCCAGCGTTTGGTGTTTTCGCTCAGTGTGGTTTCATAAAAATCTTGCAGTAAAACTCTATGATTGACTGTGCCAAAGGTTTTCGCCAGACCTAAAATCACCACATCTAACCTTTTGCATGGGCCTCACGTGGTTAAGCCTATTGGCTATGTGCGTAGTAAACTCGCTCGGGGCCGAGGTAGTGATTGCATCATTTCCCAGTTTCAGGAAAGGAATAACTCTAGCTACCTTCCATACATCCTTTCGTCAGAGACAACTTGTTGGCACATGGAAGGAGCTAAAAGTGGTTGTTTGATCATCATCATCATCATGGTAACAAAAACAAACAAAGTTTTATACATACATAAATAATTTATTATTCTTCGATAAACAATTCATTTTCACTTTTAACCATCCACTGATCATTAAATTTTTGTTTATAAACATTTCTTACTTGCTTGTTTCTTGCAAAAGGACAATAAGAAAACAAATTTAGAAGATCCATTGAATTTCATAAATTAAAAAGTAAATAACATCACACATTTCTAAATAAATAAATATATATGTATATATCTGTATATATACATATACATATATAAGTAGGTATATATAAATAATAACTTAATCACATAATTAAAATTATCAAATCTACCACTAATCAATGGTTTCATTCGATTAAACAATATAAAATAAAATATAAACAATATATTTGAATTAATTTCGACACATTAAAATAACAATTTCTAAAACTCTTTCAATTCTCTCTTCTGTTTCCTTCTATTTTGTTGTTTTCCCCATCTGTTCTGCACGTTAATTGTTCTGGTTTGTTTGTTTTAACTACTCATTTTAAATAAATGGATTTAAATTACTACAACTACACAATAATTAAAAAAAAGAACGCATAACTTTGTGATCTTTTTATAATGGAATTATATATCATTTAAGTTTTTTGTTTTGCATTTCGTTTTTGTAAGTTTATACTGCTCTTCCTCTTACTACAACCACTACCACCACCACCACACCACCATCACGTCATCAGTGTTAGTTAGATCGTTATAAGGAAGTCTACTCGGCTTTCTTTTCATTGTTATCGCCCAACAATGGTAATTTATTATAGCCAGAAGATGACAATGCGGATGACGATGATGATTCTTTATTGCGTTTCTCAACTCGTTCTTTGACATCAACGGCAGCCAAATCTTGACTGGCGACATAGGCGTGCATACATGAGATCAAAGCTTTTATAACAGCTAATGGAAAGCTAATCACAGCAAGTATTTTAAATAACGAGAAACCAAAAACTGAAAGAAACAAATCATAGATATAGTAATTGATGAGATATAATGGTGCTACCCAAATACATACTCAAAGGTCCAGTTGTAAAATTAAGTAAATATAGGCAAATATAGAACAATTCATTGGCACAACACATGAAAGTCAATACATCCTTTTGGTAATAAATGCGCATAACAAAGTTATCATTCACCTTGTGTGATGTACGACCAACAACAACGGAACTGAAATAAATAAAGAATTTTTATAATATACAATTCAATCATTTCAATTTTAATTTTATATAAATTAGTACATACGTTTGCATATAAAGCCAATGACAGGCAATGTCAATGGACATTGACAGTTGAAACCAGAATATATAGTTTGGATAGAAATATGCAAGTGTCATAAGTAGGCCAGCAGTACCACAACGATCGGTCAATTGATCCAGCATAGCACCAAAACGAGTGCCTATGTAAGAAGAAAATATACAATATTTTTGATAGAATACATACATACATATATGGTAAATATCATAGAAACATAAACCAAGAAAATTTAATACTTATATACATGGAAACTACAATAAAATCTAAAGAGAAACAAACATTATCTATAAATAATCGCATATCTATAGGTTATTCTGTTCTATACCAGTTATATTAACTCTGACTTAATCATCGTAACACATCGTAACACATGTACATACTTACTTAGATTAGGTAAGGGCGGCGGCGTGTGAACTTTATTGGATCTTCGTTGTACAATTATACGAATTTAAAGTATAGAATACAATACTTAGTAGGCACAACAAAGGCATCCGCAGTGACGATATGACAAGTTTCCGCCCTTGTCTAATCTAATGACAAAATAACAATACCTCAACTGACACTGTGTAAATGTAATTACATACATATTTACATACCATATTGCTATTGTCAATGAATGGAATATAAATGATTTACTGAAAACTTTTCCCAAAAGATACTTATTGGTAGGGTATTGAGTACTGTTAAATTCAAGTTAAAATTAAAGGAGTAAGTCGATAAGTAACATACTACCATATTGCTATTGTCAATGAATGGAATATAAATGATTTACTGAAAACTTTTCCCAAAAGATACTTATTGGTAGGGTATTGAGTACTGTTAAATTCAAGTTAAAATTGAAGCAGTAAGTCGATAAGTAACATACTGTTTGTTTGCTATCAATAATGAATGCATCAGTTTTGCTTATGCATGACATCAGAAGATTAAGAATTAACCTTGTCTACGGACAAACTACCGGTTGCGTTTGGCATTACATTAATTAATCGATAATTGAAATAAACAAATAATTCTATTATTATACATGCGATTTGATGTACATCATATGCTTGTGTATATTAAGAGTGTGAGTGGGTGTGTTTTATTGTACCACATACACATTTATACAATAGAATTTTTCATTGCTGTTTCTTTAAGCCAAGACATGGAATTCGAGAAATATGGTAAATACAACGAAATTAAATTTCATATTCTAATGACGTCGTCGTTGTGTGTGACTATGTGTGACTGACATATGCAATCAACAATTGTTCTTGGTTTTCTTTTTCCTTTGACCAATACAATTCAAACTTACTTTGATTAAAAGCTCGCGCAGCATGTCCATCGACGGCATCCAGCAATGCGCTAATTATGTAACACCAACCGGAGACCACATAATTCGTTGACATAAACCAAAAGGCAATAAGCGCCAAAACAATGCGTGCATATCCTATAAAAGAAAATACAAAAATATTAAAGAACAGAATAAAAATGTGTACATACACATATAACCAAATGATAACAAACAGTCATATCCCAGTTAATAAAATGAAATGAGCAAAATGACAAATAAAATCAATAATATTCAAAAACATAGTATGTACATACTTCTTGTGTGTATGTATATTGTGTTGCTGCCATTGTGTTGTAAGCAAGTGGTCCCTATATCCCTATATATATGGTGGGTGGTAACAAAAAAAAAAAAAACGTAATACACGACACAAAATCTAATTGGTGTAATATTTATTCTTGCTTCAGTTCATGTAGTTGTCTGTCTGTGTGACCAGTGTCCAAATGGCAAAGGCAGGCACTAACTAATCCAATTAAACTACACACACTATCCACACACATCAATATGGAATGGAAATGAACGAACGAACGAACTGCATATGCAATGATTTTATTCTTCTATATCGCATACATATGTATATGCATAATTAAGCTTTAATTAAATTATGGAAATTTGATTTTTAATAGAATTGCAAACAAATAAATAAATATACCATATGAACACTTACCAATTAAATTTGGCACAAATATAAACACATTATCATGATCAAGTGTTGCCATGTTTGTTTGTTTGTTTGTTTATTTTAAATACGCGCTCTTTATTATAGAATGGTCAAATAATAATAATAATATTTTTGTACACCGACACCGCCAAAATCCTAAAATAAATGCGTTGTTTCTTCCAGCAGCAATTGATGAAATGATTCTCAATCTAATTGCACTTGTTTAGAGACCTCATACACAATACAATTAGTTTTAACTTTGACAACTTCTCTAAGCCAAGTAGCGTGTACCCTCGAAAACTAGCGTGTACCCTCGATAAAATCGTTTCAGTTGACAGCAAATAATTAGATTAGAGATGAGCGAAGAAATATCAATTGTTCTCGCCTTCGATTAAAATAATTTCCACATCACTAAATTTCAATAAAATTATGAAGGGAAAACTATAAAAGCAAAAACAACAATTATTAGAAAATATTGTAAACTGTCGTTTAATATAAATATATGTAAATATTATTATTTTTAAAGAGTGTGTCTGTTAAGGCTATACAAATCAGTCATTATGATGAATAAATTTAGTGGCGGTCATGTTATCAAAACTGATAAAATGGAACAATATCCGAAAAATTATATAGAACAATATTTTCGCGCTTCTACCAAACTCAAGAAGTTCGAACGTATTGTATTCAAGTAAGTACATACATACAATATTTCTTTTTCGAATCATGGTTGCGTATATTCAATAATAATATATTCATCAGGCGCTTTGCCCCTAACGTTGCGGATGTAAAAACTGATTTCCATCGTTTGTGTCACAAGTTTGAAGAATGTGGCATTTATCAGTATGCAGCTATGTGTCATATAGGCCGAGCTAAGTGCGAGCAGCTTATTGGTACTGTACAAGAAGAGTCTAATGCGTATTTATGCGCTGCACGCGATTTTATGAAAGCACATGTTGAACAAGCAAAACTGAGTATGCGCAGCGTTCGCAATGAGTTTCGACAGGGTGCCTTACACTGCTACAAAAATGCTATGGATCGTGCTGAAGATGGCAGTGTTATGAAGGCTGCTATAATAAGAGAAATGCGTAAGCTCAATAATTATATTGATAGTGCTACAAGTTCATTTGCATCGCCAACTCATCGTATTCACGATTTGGAAGTCGCAGCCGAAGCTAGTATTCGTCGCGAAGACTTTATAACTTCGATGCGTCAGCTTGACGACATTGTTGACAATATATACGAGCGCAAAATGCAATCAATTTACAGTGACCTATTGCGCAGTGTTGAAGTCTTACGTATATTACTTTTGGTGCAGCTCAACTTGGCACCGGCACGTCATTCACCAGCTCATATTAAGCTCATTGAGCACTACTATCAGTTGGCAAATTTTGAGCTACATGACTACAATTCTAAAAATGAGAATATTGAGACTAAGGAATGTTTTAACGAAGCTGATGCGTCAACTCTTGTTTCCACTAATAATAATTGTAATGTTAACATCATTAATAATGCCGCCCCAGGTGCTTTTATACCATTACAACAACAATACTCCTTAGCAGAGATTATATTTGCATGGTCCGAGCAACGTATCGGTGATCTTAAGTATTATCTTAAGGATTTTGGCGCTGAATTCACTTCCATTACTAATACTGAACGTCACTTGCTAAAGAATATATATGCTGATCTTTGCCGGTCACATTATTAAAACACTCTTAACCAGGTGTATTAGGGTATATGCTGCTCCGCATACGCTGGTCGTATGACGATGATAATGTATTTGTCCTAAACATTTGTAACATAACATCATAAGCATAAAACTAACGACAAACTGCACTAAAAGAAATCAATTTTTTTTCCGTTTATTTTTTAACTACTTATTCATATATATTATGCGCTGGATCGCATTAATAATATTTCAACAGAAGCACGAATTCTAAAAAAAACTTAGAGCAACAATTTCTTTTAGTGCAGTCATTATTATTTTGTCGTTCGTTTTAGCTTAAATTCATATATGTATGTATGTTAGTTATCTAAAAAGAAAAAAAATATACATTGTTTTTATTGTTAAGTGTTTTGAAAATGCATCTGTATATACATATAAGGAAAGAAGAAACAAAACTCGTTTTTTGTTGTGGCTTTGTTGGCGATTCTTTATACAAACAACATGATGAATCTCTGATTGATTTGATTAATTACTGTTTGCGCTTTGTTTAGCTACGATATGGTACAGTATTTAGTTGAAAACCAGTCCAATTTTTCCTTTCTTTTTAAGGAAAGACAAGAACATTGTTCTTTAGAAATTATGTAGCATGTAGCCATGTAGCATGAAACTTTATCTCACTATAAATCGCCTTTTCATAGTAGGTATGTATTGCAAATATAAGTGTAAGATTCAATCAGTTATTCGCCATCTCCACTTCGGTAAAGTGATTGCATGCATATGTATGTTAAAAGAAGATAGAAGATGGTAAAGGTAAGGTATCTAATGTATTACAATACACACAGTTATCTGATCTCATAACACTGAAAACTTGTCCAAAAATTGGTCATACTGGAATCAACAAAATCGTTAAGTTTATATTAAAACTGGAAAACTACATAGACTACGAAATTACATATTGCATTTATGGTACGAGACTAGACAAAGACTACTCTTAAGGAAATTCTTTCTAATTATTTTTTGTGTATTGGCAATATGTAGTAGTTGCAGACGTCGACTTAATCTGGGTTTATACTTATTGTATTGATGTAGTAAATCGCCATTGGTCGTTTGCTTCGATCAACATGAATTATGTATGTACATTGTATCACTTTTCATCTTTATCAATTGTTTTTCGTCTCAGGGTAAGTACACACTAGGCGAACACAAACGAACGCAAGCTGTCGAAGTGATGCTGCCGAATCTCTGCTGCTTGCATTAGTTTCTGTTTGTTAATTTTGCTTGCTGTCCACATTACGAACGCACTGTGCGTCATTTGTATGTGTAACTGCGTGCGGCCATATTTCTATTTGATGTATCGCCAGCCGAGCGAAAAGCTGCGCATGCAAACGAATGCAACATACCGCATTCGTTCGCCTTCGCTTTGACCTACACATTGATTGAACGCATGCGTTCACTCTCCTTCATTCGCATACCTTCGCCTAGTGTGTACTTATCCTCAGGTGTGGTAGTGGATCTATTGTATTTAACATTATTTATGGCTGTGGATTGCGCACATTCTCTCACTATTCGTTCGATCATCAATAAAACTAGTCAAGCAGTAGCATGCTTCAATTGAACATTGATTGTTGTTGTCATTGTAAACTATAAAGGAGACAATGACTGTATGGTTCTTTGACGACAGCTGAAATGATGATTCTAAGGCAAAGACACAACTCGTATGTTTTGTACTAAACAATTCACTCGTACATACATATGTATGTAGACTGGTATATTTATGTTATTTCCTATCATTAACAATCAACCCAACTGATTATATTATATCGATGGAAAAAGCAAACTGGAGGCACACCACTTAGATACACACATATGTGATAAACATAATAATATATATATACATATAGTCAGAGAGAGAGAGAATAGAACGATGTAATGATTCTGTTTGTTTTTCAAATTTAATAATATAAGTAAGATGTATGTAATGTAGTAATTATGTCTAACAAGCATCACAAGTACCATATGTAATATGTATGTATTTTAATTATTATAATTATTACTACATAAATAATTATATCGTTTTAATTTATTTAATTTGAGGCATTTTTTTTTTTTTTTAACATTTAAAAAACAAATATTTTATTTGGTGTTTCTGTAAATATTTTCCTTTTAATTATTTAGTGCATCCATCCATCCATCACCATCATCATCGTTTTGTTTGCCTAACATTGAATTTTTTTTGAATTGTTTTATTTAATTAACTATTTTCTTTTTTTTTATATTTATCATCATTTTTATGCGAAATCGTTGCTTTTTATTACAATATTAATACAATATAGATTTCAGTGTTTATACATATGTATTATTCTTTCTTTCTTTCTTTGTAAGCGCAAACATTTCAAAATTTACAAAAATTTATTTTTTTTTATTAACCGAAATTGAATAAAGAATATGAAATATACATATGTATGAGTGAGACCAAAAACGTAATTAATTTATATCCAATGTTAGCAGCTGATTGATTATTTATGTATGTTTAGTTTATTTAAAAAAAAAATTGTTTTATCATCTACTGGCGGCTGTTTGTTTTGATTTAAACGTAACGTAAAAAAGCAGTGAATGTGCATGATGGGCTTAAGATTGCTACATTACTGATTTCTTGGTGAACAAGAGTATGATGATTGGTTACTGTACTGAATAGGATGTTTGAGTTGTTGTCGCTATTGTTGTCGTTGTTGTTATTGCTATTGCTGAAGTTGACTGTGAGTGTGTGTGTGTGTGTGTGTGTGTGTGCTCTAGCTAAGAAGGCGTGGCAGGCAACATTTACTTCTTTTGTTTCTTTTCATTTTCTGTTGTGATTTTGTGTTTCAAATGATCCTTGTAATCTAAAATATTTCCCTTCCATTTGGTCACTGTCTCATTTTCGCACACCCAAATTTCTTCAGCAACCTTTGATAAAAAGAAAGAAAAAAATGTCGTAAAGATCAATTGATTAAAGAAGAAGAAATTGAAATTGAAGTGAAACTAACCTGATTGATGAGACGGAAATCGTGACTAACAAGTACCATGCCTCCATCAAAATCATTGATAGCATCGGCTAATGCATCGATAGTCTCCATGTCCAAGTGATTGGTAGGTTCATCAAGAAGTAGCAAATGAGGCACTTGCCAGGCCAGCCAGGCAAATACTACACGACAACGTTGGCCATCGGATAATTGGCGTATGGGGCACACCTGCTGGCGTCCAGTCAATCCATAACGACCAATGATCTTGCGCATTTCTTCCTTCTCCTTAACATCGGGAAAAGCACGCATCATATATTCCAAGGGACTGGCATCAAGATCAAGCAGCTCGTGCAAGTGCTGATGATAGCGAGCAATGCGCAAATGTGAGTTCTTGCGAATCATGCCGGATGTAGGCACTAAATCACCATAAAGCAGTTTGAGAAGTGTAGATTTGCCAGCACCGTTGGGCCCGACCAGAGCTAGACGCGTATCCAAATCAATACCGAATTCAAGATTCTTATAAATCCATGGCGTTTCTTCGTTGTAACGGAAACTAACATTTTGCACCATAATCACTGGTGGTGGCACTGTCCCGCATGATGGGAAGTAGAAATTTAATGTCTTGTCATCCGAGACCTTTTCAGTTAAACCCTGAGCAACCATTTTTGCGAGTGTCTTCTCTTTCGATTGAGCTTGACGTGCCAATTTAGCTGAACCGTGACCGAAACGTGCTATGTAGTTCTTCATGTGCGAAATTTGATCCTGTTCCCAGTTGTACTGTTTCATTTGATTCTCAAGTAATTCCATGCGCGTGCGAACGAACGCTTCATAGTTGCCTGTGTAGTATTTAAGGCGCTTCTTGGTCATATGTATGATATTTGTACAGACACCATTAAGGAAATCTTGGGAGTGTGAAATGAGCACCAAAATTCGTTTATACTCTTTGAGTTCCTCTTCGAGCCAGACACAAGCATCCAAATCAAGATGGTTAGTGGGCTCATCTAGCAGCAGCAAATGTGGCTTAACGAAGAGGGCCCTAGCAAGAGCAATACGCATACGCCAACCTCCAGAGAAGTCCTTAACCTGCTTCTGCTGCATGCCCTTATCGAATCCGAGACCATGCAAAATGCGTGCTGCTTTCGCTTCAGCCTGATCGGCAGACATATCATCGAGACGTTCATAAATGTCAATTAACTGCTCTTGTGCATCATCTTCCTCACTCATGGCCAATTCCTCTGCCAATTTTTCTAATTTGATACGTTCCTCATCAACTTCCATGACGCACTGCAGAGCACTCTTAGTGCTTGCCGGTATTTCACGGGACAAATGGAATATGTCGATGTGATCCGGTATGGGAACTTCACGATTGCCCAGCACCGCCAATAGCGACGATTTACCACAACCATTTAAACCAATGACACCATACCGACGGCCACAATTCAATTCAAGCATGGTGTCTTGCAATAGTTCCGAACCGAAGAATGTTATCGAAAAATTAGCAATTTTTACATCACGCGAACGTGGATGAACTGCTAACGAACCAGTACAAGAACGCGCCTCTGCGCTAATGCGTGCCTCTTCCTCCAGTTTGGCGCACAATTTCTCTTCCTCGGTCATTTCACGTTCCGGCTGGCCATTGGCGGCACCATTTGTTGTGGCACCTGGTTTCTTAGTCGACGAAATTTGTGTTATTTTCTTGTTGCGAGCATCCTTTTTGCGCTGAGCATCACGTTTTTTAGCGTCCGATGGCATCTTAGTTACGTTTTTGTTACTCCTCTGTCTTATTGTACTTATGTACGAAATCAAATAGATCTATAGAACAAAAAAGAGGAAGAAATGAACCAAAATTTATTTTTTTTATTTCAGGTTTTTCAAAAAAAAAATTAAAATTTAATTTTTCCTAATTTTAAAAGTATATGAAAATTTTAACTAATTTTATGACATGTTACAAATTTCATATGATTAAACTAATATCTATCGAAATATTCAAACTTAAAAAACTTCATCTATTTACTAAACCTTTTAACAGAAGGAAAGAATTTTTAAATTCCTTTCAGATTTTTGGTGCAGTCAAGTCAGTGTCAAATATTAGCAGCTTACTCACTCACTCTTTCATTCACTTAACTCTCTGTTCTCTTTTCGCACCCACATGTTCTGCTCTTCCGATTTACTCAGTCAGTACTACTCAGTTTGTCAAGTCTCACAAATGTTCAAAGCAAAGCAAAAAAAAAAAAACTTGACATTGCCAAGAAATTGCAACAGCAGTAGCAGAATAAGGAAGGAATAGAGAATGTATTGAAATATTGACACTTTTTCATATTTACTTTAAGTTTTCTTTACACTATTTGTATAAAAAACTTTTCTGTTGCATATAAAATTATTTTAAAAATTTATACATATCAATGCCTGCCATTGCTATGAAATATGGAAATGAATGCGCGTTACGCACATATAATATACATACATATGTATGTACATATATAATTTTAAGGCACAGAAGACGGACGGACTTGGACTACTCACATACTCACACGCGTGTTTGCATTATGACGAATGAATGGTTTTGTTCAAATGAGCTATGTAGTATGTATAAATAGATATAAATGCATAAATAAACCTTACCTTCAATAAATAAATGAAGTATGTATGTATGTAATCAACGCAAAAAAATACTTTATTTCTCTCTATTCCGTCGTAACACACAGCCGATGTGAACAATACCGCTTTCGGAAGCAAAGAGAGAGGCACACTTAAAATTTTTCACGTGTACAAATTCTGACACTCTCTGCCCCGTTCTTCGTTTAAGAAACTTTGCGAACAACTGCTGCCAATTTTTTATACTCAAGTAGACTCTACACGATGAAATCACAATGTTTTTACATACCAGCCTACCTAATATATATCGATTTAATGTTTTTTTTTTACACACACGTTTAAGTTTTCTTTCAATATATTTAAAAATGTAGGAAGTAATGAAATTGCTTTCTTCAAATTAATGGACACTCTGCATTTTGATAAATTGTTTATTTATTTCGATACATATGAGTTGGCAGTACTATTTTCTGTTGCAATAGTTGGCAGACCTAATACTATCGATTGTTATCGGCACTATTGGATGTATCGGTTGGTCAATTCATGTTATCGAAGTGGGAGCGTACATTCAGTGTAGGTTTGTAGGTTTTTTTCTGAGTGGAGCACATAAGAAAGTGCATTGTTGAAATAAAGACAAAAAAAAAAAAAAAATAAATACGAAAAATAATAAATACTATAACATGGTGTCTATTAATTAATAAACGGAAATCGAAATTCGTGTATGTATAGATGTAGTGTATTGCATGTGTAATAAGAAAAATGCAATACAACATACATGTACATATTTACTATTTCGGAAATATAAAGTAAAAACAGTGGCGCTGACAAATCCCGAGGGAGTACAATACAATTGTCATTTACTACGCTGAAACGTATAAATACGCACATATTCACATGTACATACACAAAGCAGTAGCAAGAAAGAGTGAACGAAGTGAGAGAGCGAAGCACAACTTAATGTGAAATACGTTTCTCATGCACGCACGCATACGCCAACGAAAACTTTACTTGCTGCTACTACTGACTGTCGGTTTGGTTGATTTGGTTGTTGGTTAATGCATACGGAAGGAAGCAGAAATCAGACTACAGCAACAAGAATAAAAAGTGGTGGCGCAACTAAGCAGCGGCAGCAGCAGAAGAAAGGCAGCAACAACACCAGCAACAGCAGTATAAATACACTCAAATCGGCTACACCCTAAAAAAAAGGTAGCTAAACGGAATATAGAAGCACTGTATATCCATACATATTACATTCATACATATGTAAGTATATGTATATGCATGCATGCGAGTGTGCGTGTGTGAGAGACAGAGAGAGACGATGGCTAAAAACAGACTGCGGCAGCGGCTGTTGTAAAAATTTGTTATCCACCTACGCCGGAGTAATAACAAAAAAAAAAAAAATGACAAAAAGAAATAACGAAACGCGAAGCAACGTCAAACCTATAAACAAACAAAAAAATAAAATAATGTCTCGAGAGTAAAGTGAATAAAAATGATGAAGAAAGAAGAGCATTTATTCATATTGGCATAAAATAAAAATGCATGTTTTTTTTTGTTTGTTTTGATGATGATGATCATTTGTAACAAGAGTAAATTATAAATGATAATTGAATTGTATAAAAGAAAAAAAAAAACAAAGAACAATTTGAAAAGAGGATTGCATTGTTATATACATACATACATACACATATGTTGTAAATGCTTTAAAATTGTATATAATCACGTAGAATTGTGTTACAAAACATAATTGTGTAAATTTTAGTTGTCGCGTCGCCATTATTCGTCGGTTGAGACGTTATTGTATTTTATTAATTACAAACTTCCTTCTTCATAATAAGTAACGTAACGTATCGTAAAACGACGTAAATACGTGTTGTCGCCATTGTCTCTGCCATTTGTAAATTGGTTGCAATAATATGGATTGTGAGCTTGCAGCGCAGCAACAGCAACAAAAACTAATATTAATTCAGCAACAAGAACAACTTCAAAAACAGCTGCTACAACAACAACAACAAAAGCACCTCCACCAACAACATCAGCAACTGCAACAACAACGACAACAACAACAGCTAGAAGAACATCAGCAACAACAACAACAACAGCACAGTTGTCTTAAGAAAAATGTAAGTTCATACGTAAGTATGTTGTTTTTACCTTCATAGGTTCAGATGATGATGAAGTAACAACAACACAACAACATTATCATCATGCATCAATAATAATCATGAAGACCTCAGGAATATATGTGTAGTAAATATGTATAAGTAGTATTGTTAGGCAACTTGACATTCTACTATATAGTAAGACTGGATAACCACAGTTGGGAATTTGGTTTGGTTCCATGTGACAAGATTAAACCGCATATTCGCATGTTCTCAAGTCCACATGTGTGTGACATCATCATCATTTTAGAATAATTGAAATAAGTGAAAATGCTTGCTACTGAATAATTAATTCATGTACATACATAAGTACATATGTATATTCGTATGTATGTATGTAGATATATGTAATAATTGTAATTAAAACGCCTCTAAACAATTTGTCTATCTCTCTGACTCAACACATCACACATTACCATACATTAAAAATAAACTCTCTACTTCTCTTTATTGGTTATAACCGACTATCTAATGTCCACCCTCCTCTATTCATCACTCATATAAAGAAGAAGTGAAGATCAAACAAATGTAGTGTGTACTTAAATGTAAGTACTTATATTGTATTGAAGAGAGACACTTCACCATGGTTAATAAGAAATGAAGATATACACACAGACCTGGAAGTATTGCTAGTAAAAGAAGAGTGTATGATAGGAATGACAGACTGCCTGATTTGGACTGCTATTAGCTTTAGTGTTCGCCTTCCACCTTACTCCTTATAGACTGTATAAATCGCTCACAAAGAAAGAGCTCTCAGCTAACAACAAGATTTCAAAGAAGAAAAAGAAGATCTCTCTTTTTGTGAGCGATTTTTCCAGCCTATTCATTTAACAGTATTTGGGCAAGCCTACCACCGGCAAACGCTCTCATGTTGATAAACTAATCGAACAAGTAAATCTAATCCATTAGCCAGAGATCTTGTTCGTACTCATCTCGCATGTTCATTCATTTTGCTTAGTTAAAGCTCCTGATGTGAAGCAATATTTAAGTGGTGATACCATATTGTCCAAATCCTAAATATCAATATAAGGAGATACAATAAATATACAAAAAGAAACTTAGATGATGGAGACAACCATAATGCACATAATAACGTAGGTAGATCATAGGTACTAGTCATTATTATCTCGATCAGCTGTCAATTGGTTCAATTCGATCGATTTTCTATTTATGTATGGTATGGTAGTATGCATTACTTCACTCGATAGTCTTGTATAGTAATTTATTATCTTATTGGCAAAGCTATTGTTCATCGAATCAGATTGAAAGAAGATCGATAAATATTAAGAGAAAGTACATGCATGTATATCAATATATGCAATAGAGGACGTGGGTGGGTGGAAGTTATTGAGTTATGTATGTACATATGTAAATGATTAATTGTCATTGTGTTCAAGATTCATAACACACAGAAGGAGACATTGCAGACCACATAAAGTATATACATATATTTTTGATTAGCTCGATGAGACGAGTTGAACTAGTCCCTCAGTTTTTGAGCTGGAGAGCTGAAATTTTGCACATAGGTTTCTTTTTACCATACGCTGCACATTTGTCGGAATCAGCCGAATCGGACCACTTGGGGGAATCTCCCACACAAACCACTTTTTTAAATTAATGTTCTTATTAGAAAAAGTTTTCTGTTTTTGGACTTATCAAACTGAAATCTGGACACTATAAGTTGCTGATCCATATTCATCAACCATGTAAATTTCATGATCCTATTGTTACCAGGAGGGGTACCTCCCATACAAACCCAAATTTAAATTTATGTTCTTATTAGAAAAAGTTTTTTGTTTTTTGACGTATCGAACTGAAATTTGGACACTATAAGTTTCTGATCCATATTCATCAATCATGTAGATCCTGGGGTTACCAGGAGGGGTACCTCCCATATAAACCCAAATTAAATGACAAACTTATAGAGTAAAAGTACAATAAAAGTGGCACTCAAACTGTGCACATATTTGATACTCAAAATGTGTTCTTTGTTGCTACTCAAACTGTAACAGAGAGAATATAGTGGTGCTTAGAAAGGAAGGTTGAATGCTGCAGCACGGAGGAGCGTTAAGAGCACTGCATCTTTGGCATAGCCAATGATAGCCTTCTTTCTGGTTTTTAATTAATGAAATTGTTGATGATTTTCTGTTTGCAGATTAAAAACCAAGCAAGTATTGCTGAAGTCAATGGTGGTGGTGGCAGTAGCAGTGACAATAGTGTCAGTCCACTGAAAGTCACTGGCCAAGGAGAAACAAGCGGCATTAGTAGTGTTGGCGGTTTTGTTGGCTCTGGAGCACCAGCATTGGCAGCGGTCAAGTTACGTCAGCATAGCGAACGTTGCTTAAAAACACCGGAAGCCAAATCACAAACTTATCGCATCTCAATGGCCAATCTCGAAGATACACAAGAGTCCGAATTGGATTTAATTCTGGGTGAACTAAGTTTGCTCGAAGCACAAATAAACTGCGGTGATGCATCATTTTTGCCAGGTGGTGGTGCAGTGGTTGTTGGTGGCGGCGGAGGAGGAGGAGGACTTAGTGGAAATGGCGGAATGGCGATTCAAGCCACCAATATGCCTATGCCTATGCCAATTAGTAGAACGCTGCATTCAAATTCAAATCCTATAAACACAAATGGTTTTTCTCATATTAACTCTACTGGTGGTGCTATCACAATGGTTGGCGGATCATCTGCCTCTTCTTCGACGGCTTCGTCGCGCACACATTCACGTACAAATTCAACAGTCTCTGGTGCCACAACAATTTCTAGCAGTGATGTTAATTCAATATGTTCATCATCGGGTATATCGGAGAATGGTTGTATGCCGCCAAGAAGTAGTTTAGCTGGTGGGTCTGTCATGTTGGCAGGCGGCGTTATGGGTAGCGGAAGTGGAAATGGTGGCGTTGTCATGAACATAAATGTCCGTGAACAAAGAACAGAGTCCCCAGATAATGACTCTGCATTTAGCGATACAGTTTCCCTATTATCAAGTGAATCCTCAGCATCTTCAAGCACATCTTCAGCATTGCATCATCAACAGCGACAGTTGCAGCAGCAGCACCAGCAGCAGCAGCAGCAGCATATGACACAACAACATACCAACGCAGGCGGAGGAGGTGGTGTTACATCCTTGTCCTCCACCTCCAGTGTTGCCAATAACAACAGTAAAGCTGCAAAAATCCAATTGGCTTTACATAAACTTGAAAGTGCATCGATACGGCGACTCTTTGTAAAAGCTTTTACATCGGATGGTGCTTCAAAATCCTTGCTAGTCGATGAACGCATGACATGTGGTCATGTCACACGTTTGTTGGCTGATAAAAACCATGTACAGATGCAGCCAAACTGGGCTCTTGTTGAGAATTTGGGCGATTTACAAATGGGTATGTTTTGTATCTGTTTACCATTTAATAAGTTGCATAATTAAGATAAATTTATCAATTATATATTTACAGAGAGACTCTTTGAGGATCATGAATTGTTGGTGGACAATCTGATGACATGGAATTCAGATGCCGGAAATCGAGTTCTATTTCAACAACGCAACGATAAGGTTGCGCTCTTCTCTAAGCCGGAAATCTTTTTGCCGGGTCCACAAATGGCTCCTGGTTGTCATCATGATGAACACACTCGAAGCATGCTCCTGGAGGAGTTCTTCGAGACGAACTCTCAGCTTCAGGTCGATGGACCACTATATATGAAGGCCGATTTGAAAAAGGGTTGGAAACGATATCACTTTGTTTTACGTTCCTCGGGATTGTATTACTTTCCTAAAGAGAAGACAAAGAACACGCGTGATCTCGCTTGTCTTGTACTATTCAATGGCTCCAACATATACTACGGTCAAGGCTGGAAGAAGAAATATAAGTCACCGACAGACTACAGTTTTGGCTTTAAATCCGGAGTCGATTCATCGTTGGGAAAAACATGTCGGACGCTGAAAATGCTATGCGCTGAGAATTTGGAGACTATGGAAAAATGGGTGACAGCGATACGCATATCCAAATATGGCAAGCAATTGTGGGATAATCACAAGACTATTATGGAGGATCTTTGTTTGGGCTATGGTATATCAAATGATAGTTTTGTCGTTTCCATGCGAAGTGAGTCAATAAGCAGCATTTCTTCAGCGGTGCCATCGCAGTGCGGAAGTATCTCATCAGCTATTTCTAGCCTGTCTAACTCCTCGGGTCGCATATCACGTGCCTCTAGTTCAAGTTCGAGCGGTTGTCTTTCAGACGACAATAATGCTTTCGATTCGGAGTTTACTACAGGAACCATAAAACGTAAGCCTTCGATGAAACCGAATCTACCCCTAACGACAATGACTCGCCAATTGAAAGAGGTCGGTGAAATTACTATATGCGAGACTGCGTGTGATAATGCAAGTGCCACATCACCGGATCGTGGTGGAACATTAACACGTAGACATAGTCGTCGAAAATCGCAAGAGAGTAACGGTAATGGCACCTTGAAAAGGCGGCCGGCAGTGCACAGTATGGCTGTGACATCATGTGCCAAACAAGAATTGAAGGAGAACTTAAATGCTAATGCAAAAACGACACCATCAACGACGGCAACGACATTGGGTGTCGGTGTCGGATCGGGTGCCGGGGGGTTGTCTTCACCGAATTCAACACCCACGCCTACGACGACGACAGGACTTCCTGTACGCACAAAGCCGCCATTACACGATTTACCAGTCAACATTGCGGTGACTGGTCATGATTTAATGTGTTCCTCAACTCTTTCTTTGGATTCACTACCGCCACCACCGCCTTTGATTGCTGATGAGCATGATGTCTTTGGTTCACAATTGTCACTGGCATCATTGCCACCGCCACCGCCTCCAGACGAGGTACTACTCGCCTCATATGGGGCAACACAAACTCCGGCAATGGCAACAGCAATGGCAATGGCTATGCCAAATAGCAATGGTGCTTTGCCTCCAGCGGTACCAACAAAACCAATAAAATCAGCCGTTAAAACAACCAACCAAATACCAAATGTTGTTGTTTCATCGGCAAAGCCAATAGCTCCACCCTACAAAGCTCCGCCAGATTATGTCGGACCGGCTAATTCGTCAGCGACGACAACGCCAACAACGTCACAATCTCCAATAACCAATAATGCTAAAATCCTAATAACAAATCCTATTGCTGCAACTCAATCACAGTCACAACAGCCACCACTGCCACCACCACCAACAACGAAAAAAGTATCCTTTGCCGATTCTCCTGTATTGCTTCGACGTAATATGTGTTCCCCGGAACCAACTGCCTTGCGTATGCCAGTAACGTCGCTTCCATTCGCTAACAATAGCAATGGTATTAATAATCAACAGCAACATCTACATCATAATCATGGCAGTTACAATCAACAACAACAACAGCAACAACAACAACACAGTTCACAACAACCATTCTATGCTCCGGGGCCCATGCTACCGCCACGCACTGATCTCTCCAGTGTTGCCAATACTAGTTCAGTTATCGATTTCAATGTTCATCAAACTTCACCAAAACGATTACAGGAGTCTGCATCAAATCCACCGCGTGACTTTCTCAAGGATCTACAACGTGTAATGCGGAAAAAATGGCAAGTGGCTCAAAAATGTAAACTGGAACCATCCACAACGCCGCATGAAGTTCTTGGCTTCCGGGACTTTAACAATGACGATTTGCTAGCAGCCCACAATCTAAACACTGGCGCTGGAGCCAATTCCTTACACTATTATCGTGAAACGGCAAATGTTAGTAATTGGGTGCAAGAGCATTATGGTTCCGGTGCAGCTCCACCACCACCGCCGCATCATGATTATGCACTCTATGAAAATGTGCATGCAACAAATAATAAGAATGCTGCCGCTGTTGCTGTCGTTGGTGCTGCTTCTGTCGTCTCAACAAATCCAATTCAAGCTGGAACAGTTGGTGGACAACAAGTGCTTGTCAAATCTCAGTTTATATGCAATAATACAGGCATCGATCAACAGACTGACAATAGTAATAGTGTTGTCTCTAGCTCTGTTGGTTTTCATCAGCAGACGGCACTGACACAGGCGCAATCACATGTACATGCACATGCACAGGCACCACCACCACCGCCACCTTTAGCTTCAGCTGCAATGGCATTGCGCAAGAAACGTCCACCACCACCGCCGCCAAAACGAAGTGATACAACGCATTTAACGCATCGAGTTTAGGCAACATCAAAAGTTGTAAGTTGATTATTTCATTAACATCTTTCATCTGTTATTTCTATTCCTATTCTATTTTCTCTGTAGTGTTGGTAAATCAAATCAAATCAAATCAAAGAAATCAAATTGAAATCTTCAAAGATGCTTCGGTTAGTGAGTGTGTGTGCTTTGTCCATAGCTAAATGCAGCCACATCCATACAATGCAATACTTGCTTGACTCTGACCCGATCTCAAGCAAATCGATGTATGTATCTTTTGCCGAATGCAATCCACCACTTGTTCCCATAAAATCCTCTAACCTTAAACTTAAATAAAACCTACGAAAATGTAGAAAAACATAAAAAATAACATATAACGAATTTGGAAACACAAAAAATCAAAAACAAAAACCAAAATATAAACTTCGGTTTATCTCCGAAGCTTACATGCCTTTCAAATCTCATATCTATCTCCCATACCTCCCAGTTATTGTGCCACAAAAGTTTCCCATAAAATGGCAGCTAAATCATAAATTGTATTATATTTCATCCATTTTCCGATATTTCAATGAAATTCTATCTGATTATGCGTCACACAAATTTTTAGGATTTTTTGATCCCCCTGTCCTGATCACATTTGTCATTGTCATCATTGTTTATAAAACAAAAAATATTTCTCTGGCAACTCTTGAGAAAGAATCTTCTCGATTCGCTAAACCTTTTGTTGCTTCTTCTTGTTATGATGTAAAATAGAACAAGTATGTCTCGACAATGGGCCATTAGCCTAACGTTCAGAATTTATTATTCAAATATGATAACGCTTGCTCAGAGATCCAAAGATATCTGCAGTAATAACAGTAGAGTAGAGATCATTTCCTACGGTGTTTATTGCTACCGCTTTAAACGTGCTACAAGACGGTAGATCCCTTTGAATTCGACGGTAGCCGTTGAGAAGCTTATCTGCGCTTAGTTGGACATGGCAGATTAGCTTTAACGAATACTCTGGGCTGAGTAACTCATAATTAACAGCTTCGTTCCCTCCCTTATAACATGATTGACAAGTTGTTTTCTTGACATTTTCATATTAATTTCACTTATCTTTTAATGTTCGCCTAACTTAGGGTTCCTATTAAGGCTAAGTGGTTCAGATAGAATTGGTAATACACATGTACATGGGGTTCAAAAAAATCGGAGTGACCTTTGTTGATACAGAAATTTTGATATTATAACGCAAGGAAATTATTATGAAATCTTCACAAGGTCCTGACAGAGCTTCAATGGGATACTTTGTTATATTTCTTGTATCGCGGCCCACAAATTGTGTGCATTTGATGGTCTACGCTCCGACATAGATTTTTCAAACGGGTTAAGGTCAGGCGACTGAGCAGGCCACGCCATGACCTCAACTCTAATAGCGCGAAACCATTCTTTTGCAGACTTACTTGTGTGTTTTGAGTCGTTATCCTGTTGGAAAATCCATTTGAGTGGCATATTCTATTCCGCGTATGGCATATATGTACAATATAATATGAGGCATGATTTTGAATAGAATTTTATTTGGAAGAAACCAAACTTTCTCTTCCTGTAATCTGGGAACTTTTGTTTTCACAATAAGACTACATTTCTGTACCAAATTTCAGCTCTTGATTGCTTATAAATAAAGGACAGAAGAACATGGCCTCCCAATTAATTCTCTATAATTATGGCGCCTCTTCCTCCCATCCTATATCAGATATTTTAATTAACAATAGTGTTGTGAATGGTTAAAAAATGGTTTTATTATTTAACTGCAAATTAGCTTCAAAGATTTGTAAGCTTTTTTTTTTTTGAAAAAAAAAAAAAAAAAAAATAAGAAAAAAAATATTAATTAGTTTTTATATAAGCAATAATACAAAATAAAAAAAAAAAAAACATGACCCTCAATTAATTTGAAAGAACAAATAAGAAATCGAAATATTAACCATCCCCTCCCGAATATAGTAGGTATATATTAAAAAAAAAAAAAAAAAAAGAAACGCCTTAAACGCCACTGAGACATGTTTTTATTTACTAACAAATAAATAAATAAATAAAAAGTAAATGAAGAAATTTAAATAAATTATTAAATATACATATGGTACATACTTATAAAATAATTAATGAATTATCTAACGAATCGAATGAATAAAAATAAACTTCAGTTTTACTGAAGATCGATCAATTACCTATCAATAATAATAATAATAATATGTAATACCTTTCATGAAAATCAAAATACATGCAATGCAATGATGATGTTCCGATTGATTATATGTAGTATAGTATATAGTACAATACTTCAATGATTGTCTTAAATATTTTAATTATAATACTATAATAATGTAATAATGATAATACATACATAATTTGGTAAACTTTAGAAGAAGAGCGAGCTCCTAGCTAAAACTATATAATTATGTATATTTTTAATTTTTTTTTTTTTGTTTTTTTATATAAATATATAATTTATGATCGGTCGATTTGTGTATAAGATACACACTGCCGCCATATACCATATAGAGGTGCGATCGTTTAATAAATATATAACAAACAACATGAACATGAATAAAAGATGGATGGATGGATGTAAATGATGTATGATAAACTAAGAGTATTTGACCAAATGTTGTGTACTGTACATACTACTACTGCTGCTATGTATGTATATATTGTACTAAGTATGTATGTGTATGTAATACCCTATCCAACTTACAATAAAAAAGGAAGACAATGATTCAAAGTCCGAGCCGAGCCGATTCGATTCGATAAATGATGAATGAAAAATTGTTATAAGAAGAATGTGGAGAACAACCTAGCTAGGAATTTATTTTGTTCTCTTTTTGATGCTTGCGGTGTTTTATACTTTTAAGTTCTTTAATTTAGTTTTTCTTTTAAATAATTCAATGTAGTATGAAAATTTGTTATAGATTCATTCTGTACAAAATATGATAGTATACGAACGAATATAATGTATCTATGTATTTTAAATTCATGAATTCATGTCATGGAAATGAAGAAGATGAAGATGACCAATGGATATTTTTACCTTTTACCTATTACATAGTATGATAATATCATCGAGCCCTAACACATAGGCGACACTTTGTAGTGGCCAACCTTGGCCTTAATAACACTATTATTCACCATATTGCCGAAATATCTTCAAACCAAACTATTTGAAGCGTTCCCTTTAACTCAACCATAGTGTTTGGCTTCTTCTTTTGAATTTTGGCTGACAATGGAATTTTGGAAAATGGCCCAAACATTTTCAATTGGATTGAGGTCTAAGTTGTTGCCCGTCCAATTCAATGAATTCTTTCAATTTTGCTATCTAACATTAAAAAATATTGTATTGAACTCAAAAAATGTGGTTAGATGGCCAGCAATCACAGTATTATGTACAGGCCCAGCACGATGAAAAGGTGCGTAATCATCTTGAAAAACTGGACTTTCTGTCACAGACTCTAAAACTTGTTATAACTCCGTCGAGTGAGTATAATATTTTCATATTTTTCTGCCCCCCTCTAGCATCAAAATAATCTCTGTTTTGTATTTGGATATGCATCCACATATCATCACATAGGGAGAATAGAATGCTTGACCACAGGTACAATCAAATAAATTGCAATGCGGGGGTGTATGTATAATAATAAAGCGATAAAGAGGACTTGCAGACATTGTTGCCCGGGGAATAAAATCAAATCATTTCAATGTATTTGACAAAGACTATTTGATTGATTTGAAAAACATTGATTCCACCGCGATCGCGATCTTACCAAAAATTCTTTCATACAAACAGTGTCAATCAGTCAAATCGGTTGAGCTGATCTCAAGTTAAAGGGATATCCTATAGATAGATGTTACCAGCCAATGTAAAAAAGAAAAGTAGAAACAATGCTGTCTATAAATCGTGCTCTGATGATTAGATGAACTGAAATGAAATGTTAACGAATGGACAGAAAGTGCAAAAATCTTTTTTTGATTTTTAAATACTATGTACTATAGTATATAGTAAGTATACTACGTTGTACTCGGGTTATCTGAGTTATCTGTTACAACAGCAACAACTAAATGTACCATTTACACACAATTTTGTGAAAGGTATAACTACATACATACATACATACATACATATGTATGTATGTGTAAAATAATAAAATAAAATGAAATATAATTAATAATGAATAATAATAAAATATTGTAATACTAACAATAAAACTATGAATAAACTTTTAAAAGTAACTTTATTGTACTTATAAATACACATATACATACCTGCATACACACATATGCAAGTATATATTATGTACTACTATTGTTAAAAGCCAGTTTTTTTTTATATACATATATACAATACTATAAATAATAAATGTAAAACATAGAAATGCTTAATGATGAAATACTGATGCCATAGGCCGAAACGCAAGTCTATAATTAAATTGTATGAATTAAAAACAAACAAAAAAAAAAAAAGAAAAACATTACTCTAAAAAAAAATAAAAGAAAAAATCAATTTTTGCTATATAATAAAAAAAATAATGAATAAATAAAGAAAAATAAAATGATGCATTAACTAAAATATACTCAAAGTATCTACAACAATATATACATACATACATACATATATACATATATGTATGTATAAATTAAAAACAAAAAAAGAAAATTAATAAGATAATAAAAGAAAATAAATTATATATTTTATATAGAAGATGATAGAAGGAGGAGCAGATACATAATTTTACTACTTTTTATATGCATGCAAGACATAAATAAATAATTAAATAAAAATAAATAAATAAATACATATGTTTATACATACATATATAGGTACATTCATCATAGTACATACACTTACTTACATATACTAGTACATACACATATGGCAAAAATAATAAGTACCTACATGCAGTTTTCATTTCTTTGTATACATTTTTTTTTAAATTTTCTAATTGGAGCATAGGGCGGGCCTCTACAAGGCTTCTCCATCGCACACGATTCTGGGCTGTTGTTTTTGCGCCCTCCCATGGGATGTTGACATCAGCAAGCTCACGCTGTATAGATCTTTTCCAGGTGGTCGTAGCGACATTCTCGCGTTACTATCTGGTTGTTTCCACCGCCACTTTCTACGCTTTATCTGCTTCAATATTTGTTCCTCGTTTGTTAGATTACGATGTGGTAAAACTTTTGCAAGCAAGAAATAAACTTCCCCAATTTTTACGATAGCTAAAATTTAGTAAAAAAAAAAAGGTCAAATTTACCTGGCAAACATAACAAACAAGTACACCCAATTGAAATAAACGAAAATATCTCTAATTAATTTTTTTTCAGATTTTTTTTTCTTAATATCATAATTATTTCTTTAATAACCGGTATATCCTCCTTTATTTTGAATAATCTTTTCAATCATTTTTGGCATACTGGTTATTAGTTTCTGGCAAGTTTCCACCGGTATCTCATACACTCCCACAATTTGACCCTATTTTGGAAATTTTCCTTTCCAATTCTGTTTTTCAGCTCATTCCAAAGTTTTTCGATAGAATTCAAGTCCGGTGATTGACTTTCTTGTCTTTGAACGAATCTGTGACCAACTTCGATGTGTGTTTGGATCATTATCCTGTTGAAAAGTCCACCACAGGGGCAAAATTTCTTCAGCATAGAGCAGCATGATACTTTCCAAGATGTTTTTGTATTGGAATCTGGTCATGGTATCAGAAATTCGATGTATTGGTCAGACGCCATACCAGGAAAAACATACCCAAAACATAATGTTGCCGCCGCCTTGCCTAACGGTCTTATTTGTGCAGCCCATGTGGAATTCCTTTCTTTTGAGGCATCGAACAATCGAAGTACTATCATTACCAAACATATTTATTTTTGTTTTATCACTCCACAAAATGTTACGACACATTTTTTCACCGCCTGGTCCAGACCAGTTTACATCTTTTTTTGCGACAGTTAGCCTCTTCTTTAAATTATTTTGTCGAAACAGAGGAATTGTTCGGGCTATTCGGCCAGGTAGGTTAGCATGTTGTAGTCTGTGACGAACCGTTTGGGCTGAAATTACTTGGTCAATTTCAGCTGAATGGCATCTTGAAGATTTGAATGGGTCCTTTTTAGCTAGTGTGATGATACGGGCATCTGTTGTAGTCGATGCCTTTTTTGGCCTACCTCGAGTTTCGCTTTCTTTTTAGCTTTTAAAGCATTCTACACAAAAAACAATGATCGTTTCATTGTTTTGGCAATGGATCGAGGACTTTTGCCTTCATTTCTTAGTGTCGAAACGATTCTCCTCTCCTCGGAAATTGTAATTGCCTTTAAACTCAATTAACAATACGAACCTTAATCAAAAAACCCAATTAAATTAAAAAGTAAGTTCAAAATCACTTAATGTACTTATTATTTTTGCCACGTAAATTATGACTTTTTTTTTACTAAATTTTAGCTATCATAAAAATGGGGGAAGTCTCAAAATATATCTTGCTTGCAAAAGTTTTGCCACATCGTAATCTATAAATTTAAAACGGCTTACAATATCCGAAAAACCAGAAAAGTAAAAAAAAATGTGTGCAAAAAAATGAAAGGCTGCATGTAGTAGGTACTTATTATTTTTGCCATGTTCATATTTTTAAATATGTATTACATATTGTATATTTGTATGTACTACTATATATGCAAGTAGGTTTTAAGGTGTCTTATTATTTTTCAAGAATCCTAGCATCCTAGAATCTATTGTATCCTATCCTATCCTACTCTATCTTACCCAATCGTTTACTTACTCACTCTATAACATATATGATATGATTAAACTCTACTCGGCCAAAACTAAAGTTTTTTTTTTTTTTTTTTTTGAGATGTTGATATAAAACTAAAAAAACTTCATAAAATGAAAATTACAGGACACCTTAATCTACTATTGTAGGTATATTGGTCACATATATATATATTTATAAATATATTGTATTTAAAATAGAAAATAATTTACATAATAAAATATCGATAATAAAAAGAGAAATAAAATCGTATCTTTTATTGATTGAAAAAGTGCATATTAGGGTTGTTACAGTGGTCATTTTAGCGGAGGCGGATGCAGAGGCAGAAGACCAGAGTTTGACCTCAACGGAAGCGGAAATAAAATTCGGTTTTTATCTTTTATTAAAGAAAAAATTTGTCCATAAGTACTTCACTTACACTACAGAGTTTGTACTACAATGTATGCTTATACATATGTAGTATATAAGGAACTATTGGTAATCAAAATAGATAAGAGGTAAGGTATTTTTAATAAACAACAATTTTGCAGCTTTGTCTCCTTTTTAACTGTTCGTTACTTAAACCGACTCCACTAAATAGTTGCTCGCTTGTAACCGTTCCTGGCGGCTATGATAAATAAGCACGTACGATGTGGAAAAAAGCTTGAAATTATTTATTATATTATCCACGATATTACTGGGTCTTCGCTTGGTGGAAGCCGGTTTTGGGTATTATACTCAATTATCAATGATTTCCATACTGGTGTCATTTCTATCTTCATCATCGTCACTGCTCTTTTCCAGCATGGGTAAACGCTTTTCGTTTACGGTGAAATCTGGGAGGTCGTACACGGTTAATCGTCAACTCGATGCAATTCAATCATAAGTTAGGTTAAGTTATGCAGGCTGCTCGCAATTACTCGCGAGTTCACCCAGAAGCCTTAAAGGCCCATTGTGATGCCTGATAAAAAAGGGGTAAGGGAAAGAGGGATTCCAAGGTCAGTCTAGTTATTTCCCTCTATCTCCAAAACCAACCTGAGGAGTCCACGAACAGAGCCAGGTTCCCCAAAGGACATTTTGCAATCAGAGCAATCACAGTGGAGGTGTTGGATGCTCTCAATTCAATCCTTGGTCTCTTGGCTTTTCAAACGCAATAAATAGTTCAGATTGAACTTTGTCCTTAACAATTTCCAAACAATTTAGAATTTCGACTTTGCTTTATACCTACTATGTAATAATAATGGTTCTTGAAAAACGTTCTCACGCAAAAACAATTACGGCAGTGTAGCGATACTACCTGCCCAGACTTTTTTTTTATTGATAGAGCATATTTCTCACAAGCTTTATACAGCAATCGATGTCCATCTGCTGCAGATTTCTTTAAATTAAAGAAGTGTAAACCAAAACAATTTTCGCACTAAGAATATATGAGATGTTGATACAAAAACGCTTAACCTTGAAGATATCCGATATCTGAAAATTTCAGCCATAATTTAATGCTTGGAGGGCCTTCTTTTGTCAAACGGTGGAAACTTATTTGCACTCCCAATATACAATAATTAACAATGTGAGGGACAATTTATTAAAGTCCACAAATCTGGTTCTGTTTCTTGTGCAATACGAAGGATTGATTGGTTAAAGTTGCATATCAATGGTAATGTATATATTGTATTTCATAGTCTTTGGTCAGAAACCTGATTCCGAACAACACACACGGTCGGTCTTACAATACGTGGAGATAAGGATAGAAGATACTCCAAAAATGGTAAACTGACTTCCTTATGAATTTTAACTTGCGAACGGAGCGGAGAAACATACAAACACACATAAATGGAATACAATCAATCAATCAATTAATCAATTTATCCGATATTTGTAAATATGTAAACAATAGAAAAATTTGAATGGAAACATCGATAGTTTGAATGAAAACATCGATGTTTTGCCAGCTCTACTGCGGAGAGTGAGAGAGTGTGTGCGAGAGAGACGTGCATAAACTGATAAAACAAAAAAAATCGAAGGCGTCAAACCAAAAATAATCGGCTTCGTTGTTTTCAGTAGCAGCAAGCAAGCGGCTGGCCATGTATAATTTATTTATTTGTTTATTTTATTAAAATGACAATTGTCAAATATATATCGACATACTATACATGAGTAACTTAAATTCAAAATTGATATAAAGACAGAGGGAAATATTGGAAATTTGTTTGATTTAAAATGGCATACGGCGGAGAATATACAAATTTTGAACAGCAATTGGAGATATTGGAACGACAGTTCTTGTGTTGTTATAATCTTTCTGAATTGCAATTGGAGGTAAGTTAAATTTACCAATAATAATTTCTGTCAATAAATGTTAAATATTTCTTAGGAAGTTTTACCGAAACCGATGACTTGGCAACAGCAGGAACAACTTCTTGCACATACATGTGCGAATCCATTAAACCGGCAGTATCCAATTAAAATGTCATATCAGTTGGCATTTTTAAGAAATGTAATATCTTTGCTAGAACGTAATCAAAATGAAATTCATGATGACCTCTATGAAGCCTATTGCGATGTGTTGCACAGAAGTGCACTATATGCAAACGATCTGTTTGCTTACAAACATTACAGTTTACCTGCGTTTAATGTAAGGGTAAAATTATGTGAGTCTAAGTGTTTTGTTGCCAAGGGCTCCACAGGCCTCTGCTCGTGGCAGGCTGCATTGGCTCTCACCGACTACATACTTTACAATCCAGCAATTGTTGAAGGAAAAACTGTATTGGAACTTGGTGCCGGCACAGGAATTTGTGGCATTATTGTCAAGAAATGTTTGAATGCAGATCAGTATATAATGACCGATGGCAGTTATGAGTGCGTACAATTAATGGATAAAAATGTCAATCTAAATTTCGATACGGCTGATAAGTGGCCACCCATTTCCTCTATGATGGAATGGGCTAGCGCAAGTGATTATCCATGGGGAAAATATAAACAACCGCATTTGCTTTTGGCTGCAGATGTGGTCTATGATTCATCAGATTTTTCTGCATTAACCATGGCTATTACTTTTATATTTGAGAAAGTAAACACCGATATCAAAATGTTACTTGCTGCCACAGTCAGAAATGAGGATACACTGAACCAGTTTATAAATAATTTGCGTAAGTATATACTTATATGTTGTTCATTATGTTGATGATGATGCTGATGAGAATTTTGTGTTTTTATTTTTAGAGAAATTAGCGTTTGAATTTCAAGAACTTGATGGTATAACGCCAGACAAAAGCCATTTTTACTGGGATCGTTCTACAAATGTCAAGATATTTCTAATACAACGAAACACGTTAAATAAGAAGGAATTGAAATCTCTATGTGAATCAACATCCCATTTGAAAATCCATTGAATGCAACCAGAGCTAAATATTTTGTCGGAGTGGTGTACTATTGTACAATACAATATTTATTGTACCATACTGTCTTTTCTAAATTAAGTTATTTATAATCAATAAATACAAATAGAAATAATATTATTTAATGCTTAAGTTGTTTATTGAAGCGATTTTTTACAATTTATTTCATTATTTCTTTGTTTCCTTTGGTTTTAATGTCTGAGAAATCCATTGTAAATAAGGCAAATTGCCATTTTCTATTGGTAAGGAAATGACTTCGGCGACACTATAAGGATGATGTTCTTTTACCCATAAGGATAACTTCTCAACGAGATTTGTGCTAGTCTTTATCATCATCAGGTATTCAGCGTCCTCGTTTATCTTTCCCTCCCACATATAAATCGACTGGATTTGGGGTATAATGTTGACACAGGCGGCTAGCTTCAGTTCAATGATGCCGCGTGCCAATTTTTTGGCAGAGTTCTCATCGGGTGTGGTCACAAATGCCACTGAATGAGTTCCACTTTCATAAATTTCGGAAGCAGCAGAGTCCATATTTTTGTTAAGGATGCCGGTTGCTGCTGTGGTTAGACTTTGCTCCGAATGTTTTGATGATGTTGACAGACAAGCGATTGCAGGAGCACTGATTTTTTGAAGTGTTGGTCTTGGCGTTTGTGATAATCGGCTGCTAAACGCAAATGTTAAATGACAAGTGAATAGCCAACAAAAAGGCATGAATCGTGTGCTACCAGTTATGCACATTCGCTCGCATTAATTGTTTATAATTTTACGAAAATTTGGATTTGGTATTTGCGTAACAAATGTTTGAATGATATTTCGTCTTATTAAGACTCACTTCGGTATTTATACAATTTACACATTATTATGTAGTATTTTTAAAATCAAAAAGATAATGCAAAGCCATCTGAGTTTATTGTTGCCGAGTCTATTTACATATGTTCGTTGCTCCTCAATGTTTTGTTTTAAGCTCTTTTGTGCTTTATCAGCTGATTGATATTCAGTCCGATTTGTGACATTAACGAAACGAAACAAAAATTGATTGTTGAAATTTTTAAATTGCTTAATCGTTCGTTGACTTCAGAGATAATATACGTACGTATTATTGTAATCTTTTGTGTGAATATTGATACACATACTCTTATATTTATTTTCAAATTCAAAACTCCTCGTTATTAAATACAAGGGTTTTTTTTTGAAAACTTTGCATTAAATTTTTTGAAATGTTATCGATATCGTCTTTAAGATAATATCGAACTATTTTAATTCGTTCCAATCTATTCCATTACATTCCATTCGACTCACAACTAACTTATGCGTTGCTATCCTATCACACGTGCCGTTTATGATTTGATAACAATTCTACCATTCTACACACTGAGAAACTCAGAAATCAAATCAGTTTCTTCATTTGCACAATAATAATCTGTTTGAAAGTTATTAATATATATTAAAAATGCGTTTAACAGATGTTTTGTTTAAGAAAGTCAAAAGCAAGTAAGTAAAACTATTGCTATGCGGTTGGTATAAACACATCTATATTTACATACATATGTTTTTTACACAACATTTTGATTACAGACGAATTATGGTCGTTGTAGAAAGCATCGTCAGTGGTCACCAGTTTAATACTTTTCGTGACCGTTTATCGGAAAAAATAGAATTAATTCGTTTTGATCCTTATGGTAAGTAGTACTATACATTTATTGAATAGCCATTTATTTCTTATTCCAAAAATTCCATTTTCTTTATAGTGCAAAAGGATTGCATATATCGTGAGCGCAAGAGAATAAGGAGTGCTTAAGTCAAAAGTGATGGTGGTGGTGGCGGACACACACAATTAGAATTTTTAATTTTTCTGTATTTATCTGAGTTTAAAACTGTTGTTCTTTTGAATTGTATAAATATATTATGTACGTAAGTACTTATATGTATGAGTAAGCAACATTTTGCATTTGCACTAAAGACTGCAACAAAAGTTAGTCAAGATTGGTGCCAGCGATTAAAATGCATTAAAATTATAAACATGTTAACTACTACATGCCACCATATGGAATATAAAAGTATTCTGCTGAACGATTCGCTCAATAACTACAATAAAACGTTTTGTTGCACAGCTTCTTCCTTGAACGTGTGAGATATGTATCTAGTACGTGCACAAAAAATACACTAGCTCACTCAGTAGACACTGCTGCTCTTCGTATTGTTAGTATATTCTTTACCTAAGCAATGGAATGGTTTCCTTGCTTCTTACTTATGAAAACTATGTATGTGCCATTAAGCTTAGTCACCAGGTATGCGAGAAACATGTTCGTAGTACGTCTTTATCTTAGCGCAGTTGACAGTGTGTAATAGATATGAGAATTAGGAGAAAGGCTTCATGTTCTAGCAGCAGTCAGAAAAATGTATGGCCGACTGTAAACAACTAATCTAAGAGAGTTGTTAGACATCATGATGATGCCACTTCTATAGCTGCCACTCACCCCGCCTTGTATCTGTATTTAAAGAACTCACTCGTAAGGCTAAATTACTTTTTCAGATCTTCATTCTTTTAACAATAGAATTAGCGCATAAACGCTGAGATTCGGTGTCATAAGAATCATTGCCTTAGCTGCATTAATGTATCATTGGTACATATGTCGACGATAGAGGCATAGTCTACAACTCCGGGTCACCTAATGAAGCGACGGAAAAAAAGTAAACCAAAATTCAATAAGATTTCACGCCTGGGCCAATCGCAGGAACATAATGATCAACTCCAACAAGACCAGTAACTGCTTCATCACCCTAAGCAATGGTGTTGTTTTCATTATAACCCACAAACGTAGCAAATCCGTTATCTATTCTGATCCTGGATAAACGCACACAGTATTGTAGCGTTAGACTGGTTCTTCCGGCACTCAAACAAGCTGTCATTAGACAATAAACAACTCATTCAGCTACAAATAGTTGTACCAGACTTCAATCATGCCAGAGCAAGGCACTCAGAAGAATCACGGATGCTTCATGCTTTGTCAGAAACACCACGCTCAGCAAAGATCTGAACATTAGAGACAAAGTAGCTTTGTGTAGCCGCCACCTTACTGGCTGGCCAAAAACTAATGCACCATATTTCAGAAAATATATGTAAATGAGAGTACTAGGCGACGGATGATCTACTAAGCTGGCCAAGATTTCTTATTTTCTTTTCTTTTGTTTTTAAGTTATTAAATAAGTGACACCGAATGATATTTATTGACTTCTGATTTCTCTACTCCTCATCTAAAAATTCTTGTATTATAATAAAAAAAAAAAATTAAGGAACATTGATACTTGATAATCAAGGGAATTGATTTTATAAGTCTATTACCATTACCCGTAATTATTGATCTGTTTTATCGAGCCCTACTACTTCTTGCGTTTTTGATTGGGATCCTCAGTTTTAGTACTCCTGCAGTTTTTTGCTTTTCGTTTCATAGCTTTTGATTTGGTTGTTTGATTTGTTCCGAGTAATCTTATTGGCCTTATAATTCCGGTTAATAAGGAAGTGTTCTGTAATGGTGATGTTGTAATTCGGCTTGGAATTGGTGGCTCTAGAGGATACTGTGTTGCTGTCACCTGTCTGGGTTGCTCACTTTTTATAAATGTTGCAGCGACAACAGGAGGAGCAATCATTAGCAAATTATTACCTCCATCAACGTTCTGAGTTCTATCTATAATAGTGCGTTCACAACTAATGTTCTTTCCTGGATAATGTAACCGATTCTTGGCTGTTCCTCGTTCCTCATTATTGAGATTGTATAGTGGTGGAGAGGGACTAAACATTGTGCCGACGGTATGATGATTAGTTTGTCCATGTCCATGTTCGTGCCTATGCCCATTTAACATTCTTTTGTCATTGTTATTGGGTTCGGGGTCATTACCATTGACCATATGATTACTATCTTCTAGATCTAGTTTCATTTGCTGCCACTTTAAGATGCTCGTGAGAAGTTTTATGTACTTGATTGCAGAACGTAATATCTCATTTTTCGATAGTTTCTTATCTGGTGGATGTGTTGGAACAAGTTTGCGGAGTTCTGCGAAAGCACCGGACACATTTTGCTGACGCCAACGTTCACGTGTATTGGTAAACACTTTTCGTACACCGTCGCCTAATTGTAGGTCATTACTGTTAGTATTATGAATATTGCCAATATTCGGAGTAGATTGGCTGTTAGTATCATTTGGTAGATTGTTGTTTTTGCCATTACTACTTCGAGGTGAATTTGAAAGGGACCGTATGCCTATAATAGATATCAAAGATACATATGTATACATAGATATTCCAATGATTAAATCTTCAAATAACATGTTACTCACCATCTAAATGATTGCCATTGATGATTATATAATCACGGAAAGCCTCATCATCTTCATTGTCTGTGTCATTTAATGAAAAATCCGATAGGTCATCTTCCGATATGTTCTCAGTTTTTGGGTGTAAATTTGCCACTGTGATTATTGGTGATGGCGTTGTTGTTGTTGAAATAGTTGCCGTAGCTGTTGCTGTGACCACTGTGGCCGTTGGCAATCTGACCAAAGCTGGAGGCTGACACTGCATGCTACCACAAATTGTTGACAACATTCTGTTGCCAATGATGCTACCCGTTAATGGTTTAGTTAACGTTTGATTTGGTGATTTTGCCATTGAAATACTTTGTTTTCTCGATTCCTGGATTGCTGATTGCTCCAAAATTAAATATGGGGATGAAGCTGATCTGCGATCCTCTGGATTGTCAGACGGCCCTATTATGCAATTACTATGTACGTTTATATCTTTTGTTGGCAACCAAGACATGTCGTTGTCCAGTTGCTGTCTCGAGAGAAGGCTACCGATTACCCAACCGTGACAGATAAGTAACAAATTCCAAATGAGCTATGAAATCAAGCAACAAAAATATTTTTCTATATAAATCCATGTGCAATACTTATGGATGCTCCCCGTATGTAATGTGTATACAGTGAACCCAACCACCCCAACCACTAAAGAGGCGGAGCTTGAACAGCAACCCTTAAATAGAATACTATGCACATATTCCTTAGTGAATATTATACACCTAGTATTTAGTAAGTCAATATTATATTTTACATTGTACATACTTCGTACATACATATGGTACACATAAGTAGTAAGTATACTCGTATACCACCATATAGTATGCATTCGCGTGTGAAAAAAAGGTACAGCTATAAAGATAGCAATACTAGGCAACATAATTACAATATAGTATATAGTATATTGTATATACTTGTATAATCTGTCTGGTATAAAGAAAAGAAAGAATGGAACTGGTCCTGGTCTAACCATTGATTTACTTTTTTTACATAAATATTTCAGCAATTCTAAGAGACAGTTAACTGTAGATCTCATCGCTCTGTTCGTTCAAACTATTGAGCTTACTTTAAGGTGAAAATGTTTTTAAAAGAGGTTCAATAGTCATGTCAAAATCTGACGCTGTGTTACATATGAAACGCTGTTGGTGTCGCCAATTCTTTTAATATACCTTGTGACTCAAAAGCCATAGCGCCAAGTAATTTATACATTCTAAAAATAGAGGAATACACGGTGCTTTTTCTTTTCTTTTTTTTTATAACATTTAACAATCAGCCACCGACTTAACGGATATAAAAAATTGATGTGACTTTATGTACAGAGATTGATAGATGGCGTGAAACCAAAAATTTATATTGTATTCATATATGTTTGGTTACTTTAGAAGGGAAGCCTACGTCCTCTTTGGCGTCCACGTACCCAAAGGTCATCAGGGTGAAGGAGCTTGAGCCTCCTTCTGGAGGTATTTATAGCCAAAGCAGATACTAGCGTATTGACATGAGATTTTAGCCGGTCATTTTACCGGCTTGTGTGCAAATATATCTGCTCACGGACAGAGAGGATTCTTAGGTCCGTGGATATGACATCATTACGAACGTACCAAGGAGCGTTAACTATCTGACGGAGGGCAGAGTTCAGAATCTTCTGTATGAGGTATATATTTGATTCAGCTGCGGTGCCTCAGCGGGGGATCCCATAAGTCCAGGACGGGACCACTATTGCCTTATAGATAGTAACCTTGTTTCTCAAGCTAAGTTGACTCCTTGGCCAAATAAGACAGTTCAGCTTCTTCAGTTTTTGGCGATAAGTTTCAGCAGTTTTGACAATGTGTTTGCGCCAGGTAAGCTTCCTGTCCAAGATAATATACAGGTAGCGTTCCCACCTGAGGTATTACCGAGTTGTGCAGCAATACAGTTGGACAGGAGTCTCTCCTAAGCGCAAACGTACAGTGTTGCGGCTTTTTGCTGTTAACCGCAACGTTCCAGCGGTCTGCCTACCTGCTGAAACTATCCAGAAACTCCTGAGTTATCTCAGAAGCCACTTGAAGAGCTGGGAATAAAAGCTGTGTCATCAGCGTATGTGGCTGACAATGTATTATCAGCATCTGGGGCTGTGTCTGTAAGACCAATTTTGTCATTGTGCTCATATCGATGTGTCAGGCATCTGGCTTTAAGGATTGTTGGATAACTACAGTCGTTGGTTCATTATTGTTAAGAATCTGCTAACGGTGTATACATCAAAAACTCAGAAATACGTTTTCACCCAAAAAATATTACGTTATATCAATACTTATGATTGTCGTACTTGCTCGCAGTCTCGAAATACTACAATATCTAAATGAAATATTTTGCTCGAAATTTGAATGAATTTTGGATTCTTACACTGGAGACACATATTTCCTTTTTGGATGTGGAACGCTATTATTGTTTGAAGGAACAGAAAGACCTCATTTGGAAAGAAAGAAGCAGCATTAGAAATCGTAAGTACCAGTATTAAGATTCATTGAAAACCAAAAATAAATAAATTATAAATATTTTATTTGCAATATACATATGTTGAGAGGGTAAAGTCGTTAAAATTTTCAGAGTTGATGGAACGATGTATCTAAAACTGTGTCACATGGGATATTTTTTGTAGGGTTTGTCCGATTTGTAGCATGGGATAAATTTTTATGGTGGGAATCGGATTGGGTGGTTTTTTCATTCTGTAAACGAAAAACAGATGATCGCCCTGTTAAATCAGGTGATCGGTTAGAAAGGGATCACTGCAAACTAGTCGGTAAAATGTCTGTCCGTCTATCCGAGTAGCTGTTGAGTGCTGATTCACGGTAACACCGATGGTCGCTTAGGTCTGTAGGTAGGTGGTTAGGTATGATAAGGGTAGGAGGTTTGAGATATGTGATGTAATTTATGATGAGGATTGTGTTTTTTTTTTTGGATTTTTTTTGTTCTGTGGTGATTTTGATGATGATGATGAATGTCCACCCCTGTTCCAACAGAAAGGTTAACAATCCCACCCTGGGCTGTTTCTAACTGGGTAGATTCCCGCAACCTTGTCGTGGTAAGAGTGCTCAGTACGTGCAAAAACATTGAATGCAAGGCGGTAGAAGCCTAGGTGTTCGGTATTGGGTCTTTCATTTCGGTAAGGATGAGTGCGAATACTGAAGCTAAGACCAGTCTAAGCCATGTCTTATAATTCACTCATCTACAAACTTTTTCTTAACTAACAAATGTTGTTTTCTTGTCTCTCCGTTTTTGTGAAAATATGTCCGTCATTTAAATCACTTGATCCAATGATTCTCCATTCCAACTAAAAATATTTGTAAAGATACTTAAAATAATCAGTCCTGTATGCTGCTCTTTCTCGTTGTAAACCATTTTCTTTGGTTTGGTAATTGGAAATATTGTCAAATACTAGTAGCAGGCAGGGGAGTCAGTTTGGCAAATATGCTGGAAAGGGTCATGTGAGGATCTGATGGTGTTGTCTTGTCTTAAAATCTTGCTAATTGGAGGTCTCATATAGCTGCTTATAAATTGTTAATGACATAATAGTTTGCTTTAATGAACGGATATTGATAAATCGTGCGTGAGCTATAACCTTATTGACAGACTTTGCCTTTTTCAGAGCTAAATAGATATATAGTTTAATCACAAACAATATATCTGTTCAAGTTTTTCAATTATTGTAAAATCACAAAAGTCATAAACTGAATTGAACTGTGACAGCCCTAGGCTGGAAGTTTTTCATGCCACCCTCGTTTTTATGTATCCGAAATGCTTTACAAACCATCATCATCATCAACAACATCTCTCCTCTTAAGACCTTCCACAGTTTGTTTTTTGCGTTGTGTTGAGTAATCATTGCAGCGAGGACACTTGGCAAATCCTTTTGTTTGGTTTCCCCTTGAAAATTTTATCACAAAGTAACAGCCAACAACCAATGGCAGAGTACATTCTTGACTTTCTATATACATCTCTTTCCTTCTTACTTTACTTTTCTGCCCGCCTATTTAGTATCATTTTTTCTCTATCTTGCAATGGCAGAAAGCCATCATATCCACCCAAGGAAGGATATTATCCTAACAATTATTAATTTTCAATTATGTACTTTTAGATCGCTTATCAGCGGCACGTGTTTTATACTGGTTGAGATTAATGCTAAGATGCCCCTTTTTTTTGCACTACTTTCTCGGAAATTCAATTAACCAAGCAAGCAAAGGAAGGCCGTTAAAACTACCACGCCAATTGGTTTCAAAAAAAAAAAAAAAAACAAATCATTTTCTTTTTATCCGTTTTTCTATTGTGTTTGGATTAAAAAAGGAGTGTATAAGTTAAGTAGTGTTAAAAAGATAAATGAATGTCATAAAGTGGCGAATTAAGGAAGCATCTCCAACTGCGAAATAATTACAAGTGGGGGAACACTACCTTTCGTTCGATTTATTCTTTCTTAGTCTTTTATTATGTACGATATATGTACATACATATAATTTCATAGTAGAGGTTCCTTAACTATTTACATCTCTAGGGAAGAGGACAAGATGTGTCTGTATGGTATCACAAAGGGTATTAAATGACCTAAGTGAGCTAAACTTGGCATCGGCTACCACTCCAACAACACCTAAGCTAAGAATAGTAGGTGGCAATTATTTATGGAGGTTCTGCTACAAGCCGTTCAATGCTCAAATGAGTTTAGGTAGTGTTCTCTACATCAGAATTCCGATAACTTGGAGTAATTATTTAACATGAAATTTGTTATTCAAAATTACCTACCGAGAAGGAAGTAGAAGAAAGTACCTACGATATGAACTGAATACATACATTTTCTTCAACTGTAAATATTGAATAAGAATCTTCTCACAAGTTAACCATTAATTACTCCATATAGAAAAAAGTACTTAATATGATTATTATTGTATTTTGCGTATTGTATTGGATCTCTCCCACGGTCCGCTACGAGGTCCTACAAAACAGTAAAAGTCATCTGCAGAGATTGCAAAATCACCCAAAGTGACTCTACCTTAACGACCTTCCAAACAACAGATCTAGTTAACTAAACACTGTACCCCACATCACTATTCTATAATCATATAAATATTTTATACTCCGAAGATAATTGTAACATTAATTGGTGAAAATTTGGTAAGAATGGTACAGAACAACGTCACAGGGTTCGACGGTACAAATAAGGCAACAAACTAAAGTTAATAAAGTCTCAGAAGCAAAGTAAGGATGGCAGTTAACATAAACCCATCCATATTTGTTAGTGCTGTCAAGGAAAACCGAATGTAGCGAACAAATTCGGTGTTGAGTCAATGGAAATGTTGTTGAGCAGGCCTTCGGGAAGGATATAATTGCCTAAAGCAATGGAATACCAGTGCCACAAGTTGTACACTGAAGCCAAGAGCAGTCCGAACATAGCGATAAATACAAAACGCACAAAAATACAAAGAGGATAAAAGAAAACCAGAAAGAAAGTTATCTTTGGCTATGCCAAAGTTGTAATATTCTTCACGCTTACGTTTAAGGTAGAGTCAGTATTCATATTGCATTTCAATACTCAAATAGTCATATATAGATGGCGCTAAATGTGTGGCAACAACTTATGAGAGTGCGCGACCATGCATATATGACACTCCTTTGCTTGACCTGCATTTTGGGAGCTATACGATCCAGTAAACCTAGAATCTTGAAATTTATAATATCCAAATTTCAGTTTGACAGTTCAAAACCCAAAAAAGTTTTTCTAATAAGAAGATTAATTTGAATTTGGGTTTGTATGGGTCCGATTCGGCAGATTACGAAAAATGTGCAGCGTCTGGTGAAAAGAAAAACTTCTTGCACAATTTCAGCTTTCTAGCTCAACGTGTTACAAGCTGCTTGACAAACTTATATTACTACTCACTGCGTGATGAGTATATAGATAAAGTAACTACTTTTCAGGGTATCTCCACCCAGTACCAGTACCTGGATAGGGGTATGATTACAGCGCCTCCCACCACTGTTAAAATTAAGCTACTTACCATAATACCGAATAGAGGTAGAATACTTGGATTCATATTGTGGTTGTTAGGCCAATCTTAACTTAAGAAGCCCTAGTCTGGTTGGAGGCGGCTAATACGAAATCACACCTGTTTGGGATTAACTAGATCTCCCAAAGCAGCAATGGATGTCATTCTTAATCTTGTACCAGTGGGCACTTAAAGAATTTCAATCAACTAAGTATCTCTCTAACTAAGTAACATCACTATAAGGTATATAAGGTCTTATAAAAGTTTTACTTCTTCTAATGAATGTTTACGTAAATCTTCAGTATACGTAAGCGGCATTCATATTTGGCATTGTTAAAACATTACTGAGGCAAGGCGTTTTCTCTTTGACTTGTGTCCTTTAAGGGTTGTTCCTGCGACTACTACAATTTTTAACTCCGCCCATTTATGACGGGCATAAAAAAAAAACAATTTTGGAGTATTGTATTTGCCTGACACATACTACACCAATTTCAGTTTTATCGCAGACTTCGAACGAAAATATATAACATTAATTTATTTGAAAAGTACGTGCATCCTTAGCGCAAGTACAATATATATATTACTCGTATAATTTCATGATTGTTCAGTTTTTCTAACTTGAGAAATTTAAAAATTAGCAAAATAAAAGTTTATCTTCTAATAATAAGTTCGAATCGACGCGCCGGGTGATAGTAGTCTCTCATCAGGTATCGTTATTCAGTTATCTGATTAAGTGTCTCGTTTGAAGATCTTATGATTTACCAAGTAAAAGATACTCACAACATATTCAAAGATTGTATTTCCTATATATTGTATAATACAAAATTTTTAAGTTTAAAGACTCAAGTTCAAGTTTTGTGATTTATTGTTGCTGGGACTATGGCTCTACAGTGATGGTGTCTTCATAGCTTATGTCAACTTAGTCGACACAGACACAAAAGCAAGGTTCTGGAGAGCGAAAGAGGAAGGCGTTACCTTACCATACCATACCATCCATCCTACACCTCTTCCATTTCACCTAACCCTCTTCTTCTCCTTGTCATCACAACGATATTTTAATGCCGTAAGTTAAACCTATCTCTTTACTTATCCTTTTCGTTAAAAAATTAACATTTAATAAGTTATTCATTACCTCCACCGCATTTGTTATCTGGGATATTCCATATAATCCCATTCACAGGCCAACTAGCATGCGATCTTGAAACATTTTGTCGACTCTAATGGGGAGAGGCAAATAATTCACATCATTGACTTTAAAGGAAGTTGCAATAAGGTCGGTTCGGTCGGCCTTCATAACTTCTTCAGTAAGCGGATTATCAACAATATGAAAATATGAAAATAGCGATAGCAAAAATCAGGGGATGCTCATCAGAGTAGACCAAAATAAAAATCAAATTAGCCCAAAGTACCACACACATATCAATAAATACTTTGACTCAGCACACAGCGGGGAACATAATACATAAGTATCAAAACGTGTGACTTTTTTTCCTTATCACACACACTTTACTATCGCCGTCGGCATTACACTTTTTTTATCACAGTCACTTTTGGTTCAGTTTACTCAAGCGATGCCATTTGCGCCACAAAGCAAACAGGACAATTTTGGCACGTGTACGTGGTGAACATTATTAGGTGTCAGCGCGTGCCAATCTATCTGTGGAAATAGATTAGAAACCCCCTTATAAAAAATACATACTTACATATCTTGAAAAGTTTGTTTGCTGTTTATTTATACATACAATACCTAAATGCTGTTGCTTTTTATTAGATTCCGGTTGATTGACATTCGTTGTGTGGGTCTGTGAAAGGAAGGCACCACCATTTTTAATGTCAAAACTACTTTCAATAGTTAAGTGAATTACAAGAATAATGTTATTAATTATTGAATACAAATGGTCAATCCAAACTGGGCTTATCCGTTCGTCTGGTCGCTTCCCTCGTTGGAACGCTAAAAATTGGTCTATAGCGCTTCCTTCTGGAACGTCCAATCAACTTAGTACAAAAACCAAGATTCGACTTTAGATTAAGTACGGAGAGGTAGTCTCTTCCTAAATGCGGATTGCAATTGTTTTGGTAGCCCACACTAAATTCAATCAAACTAAAAAAAAACTTCAAAAGTGTGAAAATTACAGGTGCTACAGTTACAGTTTCTGACAGTCATACACCCAAATAGATTATCAAAACAGCTCTTCATCTGAAGTGTTCAACAAAATATTGAGACATAGATTCTATTCTTCATGAGCACTTTTAATGATTTCAAATTTAAATTGGTTAATGTTCATAGGAAGTTCCTATTGATTGAATGAATTTAAACGAGGTCATAGCGCCATTTGGGATTCCACATTATCCACTTGTAGTCAGAAATCATCAATAAAGTAAAGGGTATGATTAAAGCGGTTTATTTTATTATTTATTTAGAGGTTTAGGTTATATAAGTATATATGTTACTTATAATATATAATCTAACTTAAATTTAAGAGTACTAACTACAAAGCCTTCGACTCGTCTATTATAAAAAAAAAAACTGGATATATTAAATTGGATAGGTTGCAAAATTTAATAAATCATCCATATTGTGTTTGACCTAAAGAGTTTTCCCAATTATTGCGCAATGAGGACGGCTTTTACTTTCTAGGAGCTGTTGATGTGTGATTTGATTTCAATCGGAAATGGGTGGGGGTTTTGGAAGGGTTGGAATTTTTGTACCAGTGGTTGAATGAACACCATTGGGTGAGTTCCGTATCTCTTAAAATATCATTTTTGAGTTTCGCAATGCCACGTTCTACGCCTGGAATGACTGTTAGACATGGGACACAGCCCGCTTTCTTGACTGCTGTATCAGCGTGTTTACTGCCTTCAATTTCGGCATGACCGGGGACCCAGATAAGTTGTATTTTCTTTTGGTATTTAATGAAGAGATTACGGAGTTCGCAAATAAGGTTGTTATATATATTTTGAACTCCTAAAAGAGTTGACAGGCTATCCGTGCAGATTATATATTTTGCTCTATTTGCTTGCGCTATGTGGATGGCTTTTAGTATCGCAACTGTTTCGGCTGCAAGAACTGAGTACTAGTGAGGAGGAAGGGGAAGGCTATAGGCACATTAATAACACTACTCAACATATTTCCAACTTTTTATTTTATCTGAGGTCTCACTATTTGATTTTTATTCCTTGTCATTGATAGATAAAAATACGTGAATAAACATTTTCTATCATATCTCTATTTCCAGATAAAACGTTATCCATGTTCGTCGGAACCCATATTTTCACGAAAAAAATTCAAATGTCAGTGAAGAAAATGCAATTTTAGTTTGCTTAATTTTTTTACAAAATTTTTTATGAGTCCCAATTTGATGTGCAATACCCGTAAAATAATTTTTTTCTGGCTCAACCAAAGGTTCAATATAAATGTTTTTCTGTCCCACTACTTGTGATATATAAGTGTCGTATAAATATGTTAAGCACCTTATCACCACTTCCAGTTGTGATATCAAAATAAAATGCCTACAGTTGTTTATTATAAAAGTGCATTCAGACAGAGCAGAACTCGAGTTCTGGCAGAACTCGCACGAGAACTCGAGTTCAAATTACAATAACCACAGGGGAAACCAGAAAGAAGGCTATCATTGGCTATGCCAAAGATGTTATACTCTTCACGCTCCTCCGGGTTGCATCCAACTTTTCTTTCTTAGCATCACTAAATTTTTTTTTTTTTCTAATAAGAACATTAATTTAAATGGGGGTTTGTATAGGAGGTACCACTCCTAGTAACCGTAGGATTATGAAATTGACATGGCTGATGGCTATCAGAAACTTATAGTGTCCAAATTTCAGTTTGATACGTCAACAACAAAAATCTTTTTCTAATAAGAACTTTAATTCTTCTTCTTATTAGAAAAAGGTTTTTTGTTTTTTGACGTATCGAACTGAAATTTGTCCATCAACCATGTAAATTTCATGATACTAGGATTACCAGGCGCGGTACCTCCCATACAAACCCCCCTTTCAATTAAAGTTCTTATTAGAAAAAGTTTTTTGTTGTTTGACGTATCAAACTGAAATTTGGGCACTATAAGTTTCTGATCTATAGCCATCAGCCATGTCAATTTCATAATCCTACGGTTACCAGGAGGGGTACCTCCCATACAAACCCCCATTTCAATTAATGTTTTTATTAGAAAAAAAAAAAAAGAGAATTTAGTGATGCTAAGAAAGGAAGGTTGGATGCAACCCGGAGGAGCGTGAAGAGAATTACATCTTTGGCATAGCCAACGATAGCCTTCTTTCTAGTTTTTTTTTAACATATTGAACTGAAATTTGGACACTATAAGTTTCTGATCCATATTCATCAACCATGTAAATTTCATGATTCTAGGATTACCAGGAGGGGTACCTCCAATACAAACCCAAATTAAATGAGAAACTTATATAGAATAAAAGTACAATAAAATTGCCACTCAAACTGATGTGATGCTAAGAAAGGAAGGTTGGATGCAACTCGGAGGAGCGTGGAGAGTATTACATCTTTAACATAGCCAATGATAGCCTTCTTTCTGGTTTTACTGAGGACGGAGTTGTGGATATAGAATATGGATCCCTTGGTTAAGTTAGGCTAAACAGGGCGCTCGCGGTTGTTCGCGAATTCACACAGAAGCCTACGACCCTACGAAGTAGTGCTTTGGTAGTTCCGTAGGGATTAAAGGGTTTCGAGGCGATAGGGGGCTTTTTAGTCGGTAGGAATCCGACATAACTCGTGGCACGGGCCATGAGTATCTTTTGAAGATTTTCTCCTCCTTGTTTCGCATAACAAAAAAAAAAAAAAAAAACACATTGTGATTCACAATAAGTGAATGGTGATTGAAAATCATATCCTTTCACTCTCATCATAAGTACATCAAGTGCATTTTCGCTGACAATTTGCCAAATTTTATTGTTGGTATTATTAAACCAATCTATTTAAAAAACTGTGTTAAAACTTTGTTCCGTCACGTTACAAAATATAGACCCCTACAATAAGTAATCCATGGGCTAAGAAAAGTCTGTAGAAGCGAAATTTAGTTGTTGAGTTTTCATCAATATTATTGGTAGCAGTACGATTATCTGATTGATAATGATTGGAATAGTGCCGTAGCTGACGCGCCCGTGTGAATAGTGTCACTATCAAAAGATAAGGAAACTGGACAGGATACTACGTGCGGACAATAATCTGTCAATACATATAAATAAGTAGTGGCCCTAGTTTGGCGATATGGCATTTAAATATGGGGGATCACTGTTCCTTATAAGATCAAAAAGACAAACACAATACAAAACCAGAAAGAAGGCTATTATTTGCTATACCAAAGATGTGATACTCTTCACGCTCCTTCGTGTTGCATCCAACCTTCCTTTCTTAGCATCGCATCAGTTTGAGTGGCAATTTTATTGTACATTTATTATTGAAAAGTTTGCCATTTAATTTGGGTTTGTATGGGAGGTACCTGGTAACCCTAGGATCATGAAATGTACACGATTGATGGCTATAGATTACAAACTAATAGTGTCCAAAATTCAGTTCGATACGTTAAAAAACAAAAAAGTTTTTCTAACAAGAACATTAATTTAAAGGGGGGTTTGTATGGGAGGTACTCCACCTGGTAGCCCTAGGATCATGAAATTTACACGATTGATGGCCATAGATAACAAACTTATAGTGTCCAAATTTCATTTTTTTAATAAGACCATTAATTTAAAGGGGGGTTTGTATGGGAGGTACCCCCTAGTGGTCCGATTTGGCTGATTCCGACAAATGTGCTGCGTATGTTAAAAAGAAACCTATGTGCAAAAACTGAGGGACTAGTTTGCATACATACAGACAGACAGACGGACATGGCTAAATCACTCGTCTCATCGAGCTGATCACAAATATATATACTTTATGTGGTCTGCGATGTCTCCTTCTGGGTGTTACAAACTTCATGACAAACTTATAATACTATTCACTCCCGTGAAGAGTATAATAAGGCCCTATGATGCATAACTGGTGCACCGTAGTTTGTATGGAACACTACATTGCATCGTGACCTTATTATGTAAACTGTGATCGAGGAAATTAATTTCTTCAGTAGTCAATACGATGAAAGATTGCTGAAGAACCCCAATCCCCTGGCAAGATTTAAAGCACATAAAACAATTCTCCGTCGGTTGAAAAATGTTTGATTTTTCAGTGAGGCACAACATTTTCATAACCAACGACTACACGATATTATTAAAATTGGCGTTCCGCAACGCAGGTATCTTGGGCCAATGCTACTTATACAGTATATTGTTATATTATTATGTACTGCAGATATATCAATAAATTCTCAATTTGTCAACTCAACGTGACACAGCTATAATCACCCGAAATCACTGCCCAGACCTGGACAATCATCTAAAAATAATTGAAGAGTGGTTATCTTATTGGAGGATAAAAGTTAAATCGTAAGACTTGCGATCCAGTAACTTTAAATGGAACTAGAATTCTTTAAACTTAGGATGTAAGCTATCTAGATAATAAACGTCAAATAGATTTGGCGGAAGCACATCGAATCTAAAAAAATACAGATTAAACTCAGAGCACAAAGTCATCACCATAGGCTAATCTACTCAAGATCTGGACTACGACTTGTCTTACTGTTGTACAACTCTCTCAATAAACCAATTTGGACATATGGTTCAGAATTATGGAGCATTGCAATCGCGAGAAATATTAAGGTTATACAAAGAGATTAATCGAATATTCTCAGAACAATAATAGGCAATCCGTGAAATATTAGAAATGAAGATATTCACAAAGATCTTAATGTACGCAAGGTACAATAGGTAGTGAAGAGTGTTCGAAGCGGAAGCATAACAATGGGGATAAACTTGCGCAGCATGTTAATTCACTAGCCAGAGCTTTGTTCATATCAGAATTTCATTTCGTCTCCTTTGCAATGTTCTTTCAGCCATTCTGTTGATTTCGAAGAGGACCGTAATGAGATATAAACCACTTCTTCCTTTCCTTAAGCAAATCATGTAATTCGGATTAAAAAATATCCAATGCTATTACTGGATTTTTCAAAAAGGTTCCTTAACATTACCTGAGAATTATAACTTTTGAAAGATTGAAATAATTCAATGCAAAAATGTTCCAATCTATAGGTTAGGTTAGGCTACATAGGCCACAAGCAAGTACATGCGAGTTCACCCAGAAGCCAGACGGCCTTTTGTGATACCTGATTATAGTAGAAGAAACGAAACGGAAGGGATTGGGCTAATCAAATACATCCATAGTTGGTCTCAGATGTCTCCCTCAGTTTCCAAAACCAACCTGAAGAATCCACGAACAAAGCTTTGTCACCCAATGGAAATTTTGCCAAACTGCCCAAATCATCAAAGAACGCTTTTCTGAGAAGGCGGCTTTGTCTACTAAGAACAGAGCAGGTCAGTCACAAAGGAGGTGTTGTGTACTCTCTCCTCATCATCACAGTCACGACAGAAGTCTGAAGCTATTGAATTGATGTCTAATAATGATGGAAACTTCATCAAAATTGAATAAGAAAAATGTTTCAAATTTTGGGATTTTCATCATCTTTTGTGCTTTTGTTTGATTTTTGCCAAACATTTGTGTGACAATTATGTAAATGAAGAAATATTTTTTGTTTTCATCTTTTTGTAAACTTCACACGACTCCCAACTACAAATTCCATAAATTGAAAAACACATTTTTGCACATTTTATTTTTTTAAGACACATATTTTTTAACATTTTACCCTCCACTTAAAATTTTTTTAAATTAACCGTTTTGTTACATAGTTTTTAACATTTCAACTTACAGTCAGTCACATTGTAACAGACTGCAAATTAAAAGAAACTGTTAAATGCAACAAAACGGAAGGGAACACCAGTGTTTCGTTTCGCTGTGTTAATATATAAAACTTGCTATGTATGCTACCACCATACAGTTTATGAAAAAAGTTTGTGCACCTAATGGAACAAAGAGTAATTGCAATTTTGGTTTTTTGATTTAGTAAGACATTTATATGGATTATCTTAATACATATTGTTTTAATAGTTAAAACTCAAATGTATTTTATTTTAACGAATTAAAAAAAATCAAATGTGTGTGTGTGTAGACTTTTGTGAGCCACTTTGTATAAATTCTTAATTATATTTAATTAAGTGAAACTTCGCAATGGTGCTCAAAGATTCAATGATTCTTAGTTTGAAGCGAACAAGCATCATCGACAAACCAACAAACAAGAATTGTTGTCTTATCTGTTCTACTTATGACTGACTGACTGTAGTATTGTATTTCAATAAAAAGGGTTTGATTTGTTGACGCTGCTATCATTCAGCCAGTCATTTCAAGAGCTTCATACTTCATTTCAATTGTACAACAAGTGGGAAATTGGCAAATTGAGTAAATTGTGCACAAAAATGGCAACTACGACGTCTTCTGATTTACACTTAGATTATATTAAAAACTATTTACTGGATGAAATTATTGCGAATTTTCCAAATGAAAATCTGGAAGATTATAGCATTGACAGTGCCACTGGCCTAGATGGCTTTATGTCAACGCTATTTACTATAGAGTTAAAGACACGATCTTCGGTAGATGGGTAAGACTACTTACTTAGTTCTTTTGTCAAATAAATTTAGTATGCTACATTCTGTTTTACTTATGATATGTTGTGTCTCGAATAGAACCATTAATAAACGCCTTGTTATTGCCAAGTTCATGCGTGGAGATGATGCCTTTCGTAAATCCAGTAAATCATACATACAATTTGCAAATGAAGTGTTTGTTTACGCTGAAATATTGCCGGCTTATGCAAGATTACTACGTGAATCTGGAGTTCATGACGTGGAGATTAGCAATTGGGTGGCTCCAGCCTATGCAGCAAAGTTTGGCTATATCAAAGGTATAGAGAGAGGATCAAATTAATCACAATATCTGTCATCATCATCATCATTATTTGTAAATACTCACTCATATGCTCGTATGTTATCTTTGTTAATATGTACATACTCGTATACTCGTATGCATCTGTTTCTCTTATCGCTCATTATCATTTATTAACTGTGTTTGTTTAGGTCTCAGCAACACGCCAAGTATCCGTGAGGCAGTACTTGTGCTAAGGCATCTTAAGCCTGATGGTTACCGTTTAGGGCCACGTCTCCATTTGCGTCATGATCAACTGTTGGGAATGTGCAAACCGGTGGCTCAATTTCATGGCACTGGATATGCGCTACGTCATTGTCAACCTAAAGAATTTGATCGTTTGAAATCGGGCATTGTCCCATTGCCGTTTTACAATCCTCAAGATCCACATGATGCCGAAACCAATATTTATCATGTACTATATCGAGTAGCATTTGATCGTTTCTTTGAATTTTGGGACCGTAAACTCGATACTTTGGTGGACAAGCAACTGACTGCAGATATCAAACTCATACAAGCTTTAACTAATTTACGGAAAAAATATTGTGCACAGCCAACTATGTTAATGGAACAAATTCGCACGCAAGTCTTGGATAATGATGAGGACAAACATTTCGCAATAATAACGCATGGCGACTACAATCGTAACAATGTTTTATTCCATTTTAAGTCGTCATCTGATGACAATGGTGAAATAGATGATGTAAAGATGATTGACTTCCAAGAGTTACGTTTCGGCTCTCCTGCCATAGACTTGAGTTTCTTCATGTATATGAATACTCCACCTCAGTTACGTAATGACATCTGGTCACAATTACTCAAAACATATCATGATCATCTCATTAATATGATACGCAAAATAGTTGCACCCAAATCTACACAAAGCGAGTTGTCGCAAATTGAGGCAAAATATAGGTAAATACTACTATACTATAATAATATATAGGTATATATAAATATACTAGTATATTAATTATAATAAATACAATAATTTGATTTCTTATCTTATAGTTTCAATAATTTTGAGAAACACTTCGCCCGCTATGCCCTCTATGGCGTTATGGTGTGCATGCACTTTTTACCATGGCTGCTCTGTTGCGAATCCGATTGTGCTCAATTGTCGCATCTCTTTGAGACAGATATGCATGGCCAGGCATTTTATAAAATCTCAATGGAGGCGGGTGGTGATGATGCAAATTTGGAAATATTTGGTATTGTGCGTCATGCCTTTGCTGCAGGATATTTTGATAATATATAAATGTAGATAGTCATGGTTTAGTATTCTGATTTATCCTATAATATTGTATTCAATTTTTATCATCTGTCAATGGGGCAGACACAGAATGATTCGTTGATTGGATTGTTCCCAAGTTTTATATATACAAACATACAAAATAAACACAACTACACCTTACAAATGCATATAAATATACCTACTATGTGAGTGATTATATCTCTAATAAGTCTGAGTGAATTACAATATATAGAAGTATACAATACAATACAATACAATACAATAGTTATACAGTAAATCATCATAATTTCTCAATGTGCAATCAAAATCAGCAATTATTGCTTACTTACTAGTATTCATTGTAGAATCATATTTGGAACGACATATTGAAGTTTAATGGAATAATATTATCAAGGCAGTTAAAGGCCCACCAATTATATTAAAATATTAATGTGATGTAAGCACGAGTATATAGAATCTTAGATCATGGATTTCTATTTTTGGATACCTCATGACTAAATAAACTGATTTTATTGACAAAGAAACTGAAACTACTCACAATGATGCCAATAAAGAGAAACTATCAAAATGTGCCTTGATGAGGGAACATGTAACGTTGCTCTGCCAAAGAAAGTGAAATTTATAGAGCAGACAAATCGCACAATTTAAGTGGTGTCTTTTAATTTTTAAACCCAACAACAAATTGTGTGTATGCTTCCTCGATATTACACACAATATGTTGTTGGATTTACCCACAGTTTGCTGTTGGATATGGAAGGCAAAAATGCTCCGCTTAATTTGAGCGATTTGTCTCTGCTCTACTCTACTATTATACATACAATGTTTATCTATTTTGTTTTTGTTTTTGATTATAACTTATATGCCATTTAACTAAATTTTTGTAATTGAAATTAAAATTAATATGCCTAAAAGTATACTTCACTTTTGTTTTTGTTTTCAGGAATATGATAACATACTGGGCTTTTCTGTTTTGCAATACAATTGGGGTCATCTAGCAGTTCAAAATTAGTTTCTATCAGAAGCAATTGCACTTCGGAACGCAACTCGATTAAACTGCTAAACATTTTATCCTTTGTAAGACATCTCACCACTGTGTGCATCAGCTCATATTCATATGAGCACTGCCCATTTCAGAACACAATTTTGAAAATAAACGATAGTTTAAAGCTCGGGATTTTATAAAATTTACTAACTTGACGGCCTCCTGAAGAACCCTTTTAAATTACTCCGGTATTTGCTTTGCTGTTAATGCCTCCCTGTGGATGTTGCAATGGGTATAAATTCAATTTTCTGCCACAGAACCAACGCATTTCTTCCAGTCTATATCAGTTTCCGCAAAAAAGTCATTAAGTTTTTTCAATATTTCTGCAGCCATAGTTCGTGTTGGGAGTGCCTCACAAAATAAACCATAAACCATAAGTTGGGCGCAATTTGTCATATCTGTGCTCTCGTCGAGTTGCATGGCAACAAAATTTTATTTCGACAATGATATTGAAATTCCCCCTGTAACAGTAGCTGAGCTATCTGAAGAGATAATGAAACTAAAGTCAAATAAGTCTCCTGGGTTTGATCTTATCACCAACGAAGTACTAAGGCAACTCCCCCAAAATATATTATATCCAAGCTAACATAATAATAATGAAACATGTTTTCATATAGAACAGCAAAGGTAATAATGTTAAAGAAACCTGGAAAACCAGAGCACGATGTAACATCATACCAATCAATATCTTTGCTTCCCATAATTTCAAAACTTACGGAGAAGCTTTTTCTTAAACGTCTTAACCCAATTATTGGCCAAAGAAGACTTATACCTAATAACCAATTTAGCTTCCGCGCAAATCATTCAACCCTAGGATCAAGTCCACAGAATAACTAGAGTTATCGAAAATGCTTTTGAAGAAAAGAAGGTGTGCTCTGCCTACTAAATAAAATTGAAGTCTTATTACCCAAACAATATTATCACTTTCTAAAATCATACTAGCCAGATCGCTTCTTTCGTATTAAACAAAAATATACGTATTCAGAACTCAAAGAAATTAAAGCTGGAGTTCCCCAGGGTAGTGTACTGACCCCATCCTTAATATTTTATTCACATGTAATCTACCTACCAATATAAACTGCTTTACTGCAACATATGCTGACGATACAGCCATACTATCAGTTGGCAGCACAGAAAATGAAAGTAACGCACAACTCCAATGCGACATCAACATGGCGCATTAAACTCAATGAAACAAAATCAACACATATAGATTTTTCGTACACCAAATTCCGATACATCCCATTGTATATAAATGGCTTACAAATTCCACACCATAATACTGGTAAATACTTTGTGATGACTCTGTAAAGAAAAAAAAAGAAGAATTTGAACTAAAATTCAGAAAAATGTATTGGCTCATGGGTAGGCGGACTGCGCTATCGACCAACAACAAAGTAATATTATTACTAGGATCGCCGATAGGTCGAAATTCGACCATCCGCCAGAAGAAAAAAGTATTTAATTGATAGAAACTGAATTTGAATTTATGTGTTTCGTACCTCTTGCCTTCCTGAGTTTCTATTTCGATTTATTTCAGAATTTTGTCGGGTCATATTCACCGTAGAGCAAATGTGTAAGAGACATACATATGTAAGTATATATGAAATAGAGATCTGATACTAAATCGGTAATTCTGGCACTAAATACTCATTTCTTAGGGGCCATTGAAGTATTACGTAAGCAAACTTTGAATGATAACATCCATTCTGCCACACATATACATCACCTCCCGCATGAGAGAGAGAGAGAGAGAGAAAGATGAAGATAATTTATTTATGCTGCATTTGCCCTTCGTAGCGAATCAATGAACTTTGTTTTCGATTTATTAGAAGTGATTGTAAAACTTTTTTCAATTTTTTTTTATTAATATAAGTATAACACTACTAGCTACCAAACAAAAACGGGTTGACAAAGAGGTTAAAACGGTGGGTTTTTAAGGCTTTGCCTATTTATACTTATATACAGGGTGTGTGAAGTGTTATTTCGATATTCAAAGAAAAATGGCATATTTTGAGATAAATGATCGGATGTGTATTTCATTATAAAGAGGAAGGTATGCCGTTAATAATGGAAAACAACATCTGCCAAATGGCCACCACGACCACGCTTACAGGACCATATCCTTTTCATGAAATTTTCCATAACCAAATTGCAAAGTGGCTGCCCTATGTCCTCGATAGCCTAACGAATTCCATCTTTGAGGTCTTGAATCGACGCTGGGCTGTTGGCGTAGACCTTATCTTTTACGTGGCCCCAAAGGAAGAAGTCGCAAGGTGTTAAATCACAAGATCTCAGTGGACCTCTTCGAGAGATAACACGGTCCAGAAACTTTTCCCGTAAAAGATCAATGGTTTCGTTGCTTGTGTGGCAGGTAGCGCCGTCTTTTTGAAAGTAAACGTTGCCCAGATCAATACCATCCAATTCCGGCCATAAAAAACTCATTAATCATCTCTCGATATTGCAATTCCTTTTCCGTAATTGTTGCTCCAGCCTCATTTTCGAAAAAGTAAGGTCCAATGACCCAGCCGGACCATAAACGTCACCAAACAGTCACACGTTGAGGATGGAGAGGCTTTTCAACAATAACTCTTGGGTTTTCTGAACCTCAGATGCGACAATTTTGCTTGTTCACGTAGCCACCGAGGTGGAAATGGGCCTCATCAGTCAAGATGATTTTTCAATGGAATTCCGGATCATTTCTATGCATTTCAAGGACCCAATCAGCAAAGACACAACGTTGTTGATGATCGGCCGGCTTGAGTTCTTGTGTTAACTGAACTTTATAAGCCTTAAGACCCAAATACGATGGGTTTTCTTCAACACTTTGGGCTACAGCAGCAATATTCTCAGTTGTTCTTGAGCGACGTGCACGGATTTTATTCTTCACATCACTAACTTGTCCCAACAGCTCGAATTTTTCCACCAATTTCTGTATTGCTGTCCGACAAGGTGCTTCACGACGACCCAAAAATGTTTTAGTTTTACGAACCATCTCTGCGAAATTTTTACCATTTTTATAGTGAATTTTAATAATTTCAATGCGTTGTTGAAGCGTGTATCGTTCCATTTTTATTAATGGCGTAGTTTCTACTTGTCTACCGAAATAGCGGGCTATTCAAAATAACACCTCTAATTTATAAGATATCCAGTTATGGGGCTGCTCGTGTTCCAGCAACATAATGTCAATACAAAGGTTCCAGAACAAAGTGCTGAGATGTGTTGTGAATGCACCCTGGTATGTTCGTAACAGCGATATTGAATGTGATATTGGCATCGATTCAGTCGGAATTACCATTCGAAAATATGCGTGTTCATATAAAGAATGAAACTTCAAGCCTTATACGAGGTGACCCACCCTAAGTCCTTAGAAAAAAACATTAAAACAATTTTTTTTTTTGGTAAATTTTTTTTTTATTTTTCAACATAATCTCCTTGGAGCTATATACACTTAGTTAGACGTTTCTCTAATTTTTTTAACCCGTCAGAAAAATAAGATTTTGGAAGGTCCTCAAAATAAGCATTTGTTTGATCGATGACTTCTACATTTGAAAAAAAAACGTTGTCCACTGAGCCATTTTTTCAGGTTTGGGAATAGGAAAAAGTCACTGGGAGCTAAATCTGGCGAATACGGTGGGTGGTCGACCAATTCGAACTTAAATTCTTCAATTTTAGCCATTGATCGTAAACATGTGTGAACGCGGGCATTGTCCTGATGAAAGAGGATGAAATGAGGCCGTTTTTTTCAATTTTTTCTCTTAACTGGTCGAATAAAGATACATAATACTTCCCTGTTATTGTTTTTCCTTTTTCCAAATAATCAACGAAAATAATTCCTCGTGCATCCCAAAAAACAGTAGCCATAACCTTACCAGCTGATTTTACGGTTTTCGCCTTCTTTGGACATGGTTCGCCTTTCAAAATCCACAGTTTTGATTGTTCTTTCGTTTCGGGAGTGTAGTGGTGAATCCATGTTTCATCTACAGTCACAAACCAACGAAAAAACTTATTCGGATTACGTCGCATGAGCGACAACAGAGATTTATTGCGTTTATTGTCGACTGTGAGCAAACGCGGCACCCATCTTGCCGAAATCTTTTTCATACACAATTTTTCATGTACAATAGAAATGACGCTACCTTTTGATATCCCTGTAACCTCAACTATCTCACTCAACTTTAATCTTCGATCACTTAACACCATATCATGGATTTTATTGATCATTTCTGGCGTAGTCACCTCTACAGGGCGTCCTGAGCGTGGTTCATCCTTTGTTGATGTACGACCACGTTTAAATTCATTTAATCAGTTATAAATAGTTGCAAGTGAAGGAGCAGATGTGCCGTGAACTAAATCCAACTCATGTTTTATTTCCTTTGCTGTTAAGCCTTTTATATGAAAATGTTTAATAACAGATCTAAACTCAATTTTCTCCATTTTTGTAAACAAACAAATTTTTTTTCCTTCAATGCACGAGAAACACACAACAACTCAACCAATCTGGCTGAAACTTCACAGCATACCAAGACGGTATTGATGCTGAATGAAAACAGACCGTTTACAGTAATAGTCGCGCTATCTGTTGGATTTTCTAAGGACTTATTTACCCATCCTCGTAGATCCAAGTGGTTGGAAAACAAGGATGAAACTCAAAAAGCCACATCAACTCTTAGAGTAAACCAAATCTCTGCAATCAGGAGTCCCAACAAAATGATGTGCATTACCTAAGCCCAATTTTAATTTCTTTTAAAACTAAAGGGTGGGCTATTTAAAAGTTTCGATTTAAAAATGCAATAAAACAAATACGTTTTGAGATTTTGCCAAATTTTAGATTAGAAATGGAATATTATTTCATTCAAATAGCTGCCGTGGCTGGCCTCACAGTAGCCTATTCGGTCGGACCAATTTTCGAGCACTTTTTCGAGTGTTTGGGGCCGTATCTCGTTAATGGCATCACGAATGTTGGCCTTCAACTGGTCAATTGTCTCTGGATGGTGGACATAACACTTGTCTTTAACGGCGCCCCATAGGAAATAGTCCAACGGTGTCAAATCGCAGCTTATTGGCAGTCAATTGACATCACCATTTCGGCTGATTAAACGGCCATCGAACGTTTCGCGCAATAAGTCGTTTGTGGCATGAGATGTGTGACAAGTTGCACCATCCTGCTGAAACCAAACATTGTCCACATGAATACCATCAAGAGCGGGCACAAAAAATCTTTTATCCGCACCAAACAGTCACTCGCAATGGATGCATTGGCTTCTCTAAGACCTCGTGTGGGTTTTCCGAGCCCCCCAAATACGGCAGTTTTGCTTATTGACGTAGCCACCAATATGAAAATGAGCTTCGTCCGTAAAGATGATTTTTTTTTTTTTTTTTGTCTTTGTTTTGGAAATAAATTTCCAATATATTCCAACGTTGCTCAAGCGTAAACCGATTCATTTCGTTTAGCGGAGATAATACGAGGGTAACCCTAAAATTTTCCGGAATCGACTACTAGGGGGCATTTGCTAGCGGCGTCATTATTATTTTCGTAAAGTTTGACATCTTTTAAGGTAAACTCCATTGACAGATCAGAAATTCGTCAAGTAGTTTCGTTTTTACAGCGTTTTAAAAAAAATCAATTTTGAGAAAAAATGGAAATTTCTCGTGAAAACTTTCGTGCGATGATTTTTTACGATTTTAAATGTGGCCTTACTCAAAAGCAGTGCATCGATCGGCTTCATAATGCTTTTGGTGATGAAGCACCATCCAAAACCACCGTATACGATTGGTTTTCAGAATTCAAGCGTGGACGTGTTAGCCTCAGTGACGAATTTCGTGAAGGTCGTCCATCAACTGCTGTTGTTTCAGCAAACATCGATGCTGTGAGAGAAATGATTGAGGCAGATCGGCATGTGACATACCGTGAGATAGAGGCAACAATGGACATTGGCAAAAGTCAAATACAAACGATCTTACATAAACATTTAGGCGTGAAGAAGATTTGCAGTCGTTGGATCCCGCATAATTTGACCGAGGCTCAAAAAAAGGCTCGTGTGAAATGGTGCAAAAAAATGCTCCAAAAATTCAATCGCGGTGCTTCTCCGAACGTATATAGTATCGTAACAGGTGGCGAAACTTGGATATATGCGTACGAGCCCGAAACAAAACAACAATCGACTGTTTGGGTGTTCCCAAGTGAGCCGAATCCAACAAAAGTTGTTCGTTCACGAAGCACTTCAAAGAAAATGATTGCTTTTTTCTTCCGTAAAAATGGGCCTGTTGCCACCGTTGCTCTTGAGGATCGAAGAACAGTCAATGCCGAATGGTATACAGCAATTTGTTTGCCTGAAGTCATCGATGAAATCAGAAAAAACAACCGAAAACGACACATCATTCTTCATCATGACAACGCAAGCTCTCACACAGCAACTCGAACAAACGATTATTTAAAGGAGAAAAAGATCGAATTGTTGACTCATAGTCCGTATTCACCTGATTTATCGCCTAATGACTTCTTCCTGTTCCCATACGTCAAAAATAAAATGCGTGGTCAGCGATTTACGACACCTGAAGAGGCTGTTGAGGCATTCAAAATTCATGTTTCTGACATACCGACTTCGGAGTGGAATAAATGTTTTGATGACTGGTTTATTCGCATGCAAAAGTGTATTGATCTTGAAGGCGAATATTTTGAAAAACAATAAAGTGATTTTTTCGATTAAATTTGTGTTTTTTCTATGATTTTCCAGAAACTTTTAGGGATACCCTCGTATACTGAATTTTATGACAGAACAGAATGACATAAGTATTGCCAGAGTCTAATGAACCAGTGGTTCAATATGAAATCGATAGAAGGCCCAATTTGCAATATATATAAAAAAACAAAAAAAAAAAAACAAAGACGAGTACAATAATGTTGAGATTAAGTTTGTATCTTTTTATATTAGTAAGCGTTTTGAATACTTTATTGGTTGCACATATACATTTTCAATACTTTTTTTTTTTTTTTTTTTGGAAATCTTACATAAAATCAATATAACATATATATATATATATATATATATAAGTATATATATATATATGTATGTATATATAATAATATAATATAATATAATTAAATATAATATAATAATGTATAATTATATAATTCTAGTGTGTGAGTGTACATTTACATGGATACTTTTTAATTATATGTAATTTGTTTTTTTTTTTATTTTTCTTGACATGGATTGAGGCCAGTAAAATTTGTTGAACAAGATTAGTATAGGTTAGTAGTAGCAATGGCATACACATTTGTAAATTATGCATACGAGTAGGTACATCATAAATTCTACATTTGTATACAGTATATAATATAATAATAATTTTTTTATACCTTTGTCTCAAAGTATGAGTAAAAATACTGATCAAAGATGAATGAGTGGAATTAATGGAATTGAATGAATGTAGTGTATATACAATACTATAATAAATATGTGTATATGTAAGTACAATACATAATAGTTGAATTATTGGATTATTGTGAAAGGTATAAAATGTTCGGTGAAACCGAAGTTAGTTGTTAGTTGTTCATTCATTCATTTGTTTGTTTATATACTTTTTTTTTTTTTTTTGGTTTCTCTTATACAATATACAATATAATATATATAGGTATATATATATATATAAGTTAATAACACACACAAATGCAATAAGTAATAAGTAAATACATTAAGTTTACATTGCTAATAAATACAGTTGCTGTTGTTGATGTTCATGTGATTCCCCATATACTTACAATTGCAATATAATAGGTATATGGGTTCTCAAAGATTGCATACGGCATACTCGTATATTGTTTATATGGTATGTTTACTCTGGTAGAGTCTGAATTCAATATACTCGTACAATACAATACTCGTATATGTATTAAGATACAATATTTAGATAGTTAGATAATTCACAACTGCTTTTTTCGGTGGTGCTGTGACCTTTAGTTAGCAAGGCATATGAACATTGCATAATGACTATTTATCCACCACGATGCATCTGCACTGTAGCTTCAGCAGATTCTTGACTACGCAACTGTTGTTTATACTCATCGATCTCCTGGACGCGATATGTGCCCAGATTTACCTGCATCATTAGCGTTTCCATAATCCGTTCATTTTTCAAAGACTTCGATGGCAATACCACGGTGAGCAATTCACTCGGTGAGATTCGACATAAATTCAAATCGCGTGTCAAACGTTCCATAATGCATTCGAACTCGAATTGTGTATCTTTGTTGGGATGATTTTTGAGCTTGGACACCTTACTCTGGGCCCAGGCGAGCATTGCTTCAAATTTTCGTATCTCAGGCGTTTGTAGTTCTCGGCACATAATCATCTGGACCATGGACTCAGAGAGATTCAGAAATTCAGGACATTTGAATAATGCATGGGCTTTGCTCTCAACAAATGACAGTATCATATTAACTAGCTCCGAGGCAGATGTGTAACGCCAATAGTAGTTCTCCAAGGAGATTAGCATTGGACATACAACTTCGGTGCGTAGAAATTGTTTGCAGTGATGAAAACAAGCCTGCAATAGTTCCGGCAAATCATAATGCTCAGCGGCACAAAGGAGTCCTTGAAAAACACAATATAATAACGACGAATAAATATCATTATTATGTAATATAATTTCAATTACTCTTGTGTTTCTCACCTGGTATTGAGACACAAGTTAATGGACAAGTGCCAGTGTGTAAATAATCCAAGAGTACCCGAAATGTTTCCGGATCAAATTCAATGATATTAAATTCCGTTTGAGCCAATTTGGCACGATCGACCTTTTGAGCATCAGCACATACAGAAAGCCTTGGTACAGCAAGCTGATTATTACCAGGCTTATCCTTATCTTTATCCTTACTATCTCTATCTGTGATTTCATAAATTGTGATGAATGTTTTTTTTATAGTTTTTATATTTTGTTTTAATCATCAGATTGTTTTCATAAATGCAATACAATATATTTTATGCAGCAAATAAAATTCGGAAAATAAAATTAAGAACACAAATATATCAAATATAGACCAAATCAGTTAATGAGTTTTTTGAAATTTTGAAACATTCAATTGGGGAACATCAAATCAAAAATGGATTAGCCAAATTCAACGATAGGTATATGATGGATATGAGGGATATGATGATGAATGCCATGAGTTATGCCATGTTCAATTTTGAATTTGATTGCATTTTAAATATAAAAAGCCATATATGCGCATTTCATTAGTATTATCAGACATATCAGATATAAGAAAGATATGGTATGATAATGATTATAGGTTTTATATTATTTTAGTTTAGATGTTTTACAAAGGATTGTCGAAGGACAGCGTCCACGGTATTTAGCGCAGAATTAGTATTTATCGGAACATATTATAGACAGCATTTTATAGTAGTAGTAGTAGTAGTAGTAGTAGGAGTAGTAGTAGTAAGTAGTTGTTATAATGATGATATAAATAGGTTAAATTGAAAAACAAGATCAAGATCAATATACAAAAATAGTAGTAGTAGTGGTAGTGGTAGTTGTAGTATTGCAAGGTATAAAAATAGAATTAGATTAGATTAGATTAGCATTCAATAGGTTTAAATTTAAGTTATTATTATTATTGTTATTATTTATGTTGGATAGTATTAAGATTTAGTAGTAGTGCAATTACCGGAAGTAGTAGTAGTAATAGTAGTAGGTTAAAGGTGTATATTATTGGTCATACATAATTAATTGAAAAATACAATATTATATTAGTTAGTAGTAGTAAGTAGTTGTTGCCATTTATTAGTTAAGATTGTTTTGTTTATTCATTCAGTTTGGCACATTCATTCATTTAAAGGAAACACAGATACGGTTAAAGGCGCAAGGCGCAAGGAAACAACAGAGCGAGACCCATACAAAAATTAATTAAATAGAGCAAGAAAGAAAGAAAGAAAGAAAGAAAGACGGGAGATGGAAAAAGAAAAGAAAAGAAAAAAACAAACATCGATATATTTGTCATAGACTATTGAAAAACTCTTACTCGAACAATCTGTTGACGATATCCATTTCTTTTTGTCATCCGGATTCAATTGATTTGTATTTTTACTCCTTATCGAACGACCCCAACCGGCTGTGATTGTACCAAGACGTGAGAAAGCTCGCTTTACCATCGGTGATGATGGCACACTCTTGGGTCTCATCGAATCCGAATCGGGCACTGTCAAGTAGTTATTACTTTTAGGTTTTTGATTTTGTGGTGAAACCAATGAAGGCGCTGGTCTTGCAAATATTTCAGCAACTGGTATTTGTGGTGAACCAAATCCAGTTTGTATGCCATACAGCATTTCCTAATTTAATACACAAACAATTATAATGAGATACGATATGGTATGGTATGGTGATATGGTGTATTTACTTGAAAAACTCGACTTCGAACACCTAAAATGGCGCGTACGCCTATGAAACGCGCTTTTTGCTTCGATTGCCCAACTAGAAAAACAACATCGAACAAATGGGCATTTTGCAGGCATGATGGTTCCTCATTTAGGAATACACGGGTAAAATCTTTGGCCAATTGATCATAGTCCTCAAATTGATCACGTACCGAATCTAAAAGCGGAGATGACGGTCTCATATGACCTGGAATATTTTTAAAAAACATAATAGGGTAAAATATGGCAGTACATACTATTGCAACAATAATATTTTCACAAAAATTTCGGTACGGTTCGTAGAATTTTGTATTGTATTGTATTGTGTTGTATTATTGTATATACACTGCTGCTCAACTGAATAAGAACACGACTAGTTTCATGTTGTTCATGTTCCTGCAAATCTTCCTTTACTTTTATCGATCGATTTTGAATAAGAACATTAAAGTTATACTTATTAAAAAAAAAAAAATTAAGAAATTAATAACATTTTAGTTTAATATAATAATATTATAATATTTTAGCAATGGGTGCGTTCTCTTTTATTAAAAATGACCTCATAGAGACGATTTGGTAAGGAATCATAACGCCCTTTAAGGTAATTAAAGGAAACTTCAGACCTGGCAGCTTTAATGGCATTTATTAATATTGTTTTATCTTCAAATTGTCTGCCATTGTAGTAAGTCGACATACTGGGCTTGAATCCAAGCTTTAACCACTCGGGCGGTATAGATTGGTGCATTATCGTGTTGGAAACACCACTCCAAATATATTCCTAAACTCCGGAAATGCCCTTGTTTATAAGCTCACAGGTTCCATAATAGGAAAGCGCCCCCAGACCATTACAGGAAATCATGAAAATATAAGTTATATCCGTCCGGGCTAACAAGGCTAAATTTTTTTTTCATCTGAAAATACAACCATTTTTTCATTTCGAGTTCCAGGTCATACAATAACGTGCAATCGAGCTTCATTGTGAGCGGGATTCAGTGGTGGTTCTTTTTTGGAATTTCAGTCTTTCTTCGCTTCACTGTTCATACACTTGCTGTTATTGCCAAATCCGACTTTATTTTTGCTGCAGACTGGTGGGAATCGGAGGCTGCAGGGAGTATAGCCCTTCGGTCAGCTTCAGTAGTAGCTTTTTTAGAGAAACCTTTGATGTTTGTTCCATACTTTAACTTATTTTTAATATAATGACACACTACAATACAGATTCATCTGATTTTTATATGCAATTTCTCTATAAGAAAGTAGAGATTCTTGCTTTTTCTTCCGTTGTTAGGACACTTATTCGACCCATTATTAATAAAAATAGAACTTCAATGCCAGGAACTAATATTACAATATTTTTGCAGAACCAATAACTTCAAAAATCCGCAAAAAACAAGCACAATTGTTTATGTTCTTATTCACATGAGCCAAAAAAATGCACATACGCATTTCGTAGATGTTGAAAAGAAACCACAAATAAAACATAACTGTAATCGCTTTTGTCTTACTTTTTTTATAACAAAAGCTTAATGAACGGTACTTTAAAGATAAGAGGAGATAAGGTCGATAAAAGTAAAGGAAGATTTGAAGGAACATGAACAATAAGAAACTAGTCGAGTTCTTATTCAGTTGAGCGGCAGTGTAGTGCGTCGTCAGTTAAGATTATTTTTTTTGTGAAAAAGAAATGAATTATACAAGATTTATAGATGTAAAAATTCACATAGTGTGATGAGTATAGTATAGTATAGTATTGTGTAGGCACTAGTGTTTCCGTGTAGACACTTACAAATAGTAGTACATATAGCTTGGTAAATCCCTTCCATATTAAGTACATATAAGCATTTTTCTTTTTCTAATTCTTAAGGAATATAAGAACCACCATATGTAAGATTGTATTATGTATGATATATGAATTTGGGTGTGATCATTGTGGGTGTAACATAACTCATTTAAATTAGTACAATAGCAACGAGGAACAAACAAATCCAGTCTTTGCTCTCTCACTGGTTAATGATATTGAAAGTGGGAATAATACCATATAGTAGTACCATATTACAATATACGTGTATATACTACATACAATACAATATCGGAATAATATACGAGTATTCTAATTTTAATTTGAAAACACAAGCACAACAATAAACCTGAAAATTTTGTTATCACAATTACAAATACAATATGTTCTATAAAATGCATGCATACTAAGTAGTATGGTATTAAGTTTGGGTTGTATGATCTATTAGTTGTTGGGTATAATATGTAGTCATATGATTCTTTACAATTTAAACATACATATATGTAGGTACATACCGGAGATGTGCATGTTGTCTCTATCTCTGTCATGCATAACGTTGTGGTTCTGACTTGTTTGTCCGTACCAGAGATATGCACTGAAGCAGGATAATTGGGTAAGTTCGCGAAGCTTATTGTAATAATGAGCAAACGTTTCATAAAACAAAGCTTCGTTGTATATGCATAACGTTGTTGTTTTCACTTGAAATCGATAGAGACAACGAATCCTTGTTTCATGAAACTTTTACAATAAGCTTTGCAAACTTAATTACCTGCTTCACTGCATATCTTCTTTTTTCGACTTGCTTACGCTCATTTTTTTTTAAGCCTTTATGAAAGTGATTATTGCGTTCACTGCACATCTCTGGTCTGCAGCAATAGTTTCGCAACACTAGTTGATTTCGTTAACAAAGACAGTGTCATACCGAGTCAGAGCAGAAGACATGTGGCAAACAACAGCATGGGTAAAATGAGTTGAATTATTTGTTTCAAGAACACACATGACATGTAATGAATTTGATTCAAAAACACACATGACACGTTTTCATAGTGTTGATATTTGATACTGTGCACAGTATTGCTTTCCAATGCATGCATTCCAATTTCTTCTAACTTGCACTAGCACTCACACTTGCTTTGTTAGCGAATTCATATTATTTGAATGTATGTATTTTCATAATACTATACAGTTTGATACCGAGTCATACCAAATAACACCCAGTCCACACCAAGATATCGAATCATAGTAGTCTTCTACAGCATTGATTCAAAACATATATGACTTTTTTCATAGTGTGCACAGTGTAATTGCCAACTGTTAACATTACTTAGTGTGCAGGGCTGTAATACGAGTACTGTATTCAGTAATACAATATCATAGTATGTATTAGTCATATCAATCTCAATAGAGATACTAAATCAATACGATATCATTGACGCAAATGCATGAATGGTGTCAATGAAGATGAATGATGGTGATGGTGGGAAGGCACACTGGGCCAATTGCCCAACTTTTTGGCATAAAGTCTATTTTTTTATGAAAACATATTTCGATTTGAGTTGTTTTTTTTGTTAAAGTGAATACTTGAAATAAAACCATTCAAGAAGTAAAAGCTATCGGAGTGCAACACTGAGCTTTCACCAGGGCTACAAAGATCGAACTTTGATCGGCTGTCTGTTTTCAGAAAAAGCGAGATACTTTATTAAAACTTTGAAAAACATTTTTGCTTTCAAAATTGCACTGTCTAATCAAACACTTGAAACTCCTATAAAAACTACGCATGCGCAATGTGGGCTCATATGGGCGGTGAGGGTAGGCATGGTCGGATTGGTTTGACATTGTGCTAAAATATTATATTTGCTACAATTAACAAATCAACCAAGTTTTAACTCCGTAACTACATTAATAGACTTTATGCCAAAAATTTGGCTATTTGGCCCAGTGTGGAACTGTGTGATAGAGCGAGAGAGAGACAGAATATGTTAAGGTCGTATAAATATTACTGCTACTCTAATTACAATGATTGATTTACAAGAACCCATCTTATTTATGTATGAAGACTAAAGTATATGACAGTTTCTTTAATTTGTTGATCTCTTTCATAGGCTCCACGCCACTTGAATAGGACACCCTGTAAACTGTCAGTTAAAATGCAAATCACTCAAAAATTAACATTAAAATTAACGGATTTTACTTGAGTGTTTTTTCAATGAAAAATTAAAAAATTTAACTAAAATGGGTCCAGGAAAAGCCTTAACGAAGATGGAAAAAGGCAAAATAATAGCATTATCTATTGCTATAATCGCAAAAAAATCTAAACAAGTCGGCAAGTGGTGTCCGCATTCTTAGCCAACGAGTTAAAATATAGAAACAACATGAAAGGCCGTACTAAAAGTGTCCTCTCTGATGCGAACAGGCGACTTATTTTGAGAAAAGCCTCAAACTCTCACGACTCAATATCCAAAATCAAGGCAAAATATGGACTTAACGCAAGCCTAACCAATATTCGGCGTGTAATATCGAAAGCTGAATATTTAAAAAGGTTAAAAATTAAAATAAAACACCACTGAATGCACTTCGAAAGGAGCAACGCCTTACTTTTTGCCGTAACCATATGAGTTGGTCTATGGAGTGGCATCGCTTCGTGTTCTCAGATGAAAAAAAATCAATTTAAATGGACCCGATGGCTACACCTAAAATTTCCATGACCTACGAAAGGAAGCTCTTCATTTGGACCGCTTACATAGCAAGGGTGGAGGTGTCATGGTATGGGGAGCGATATCGTATTACGGCACCTGTGAGTTACAATTTTTGACAACAAAAATGAATACGATGGCATACAATGGTGTCTTAAATAATGCATTTCTATTCTTCCCCAACCGTTTTGGACCATTGCAATGGACATATTAACATGACAAAGCGCCAATCCATACTGCCTGAACCGTCAAATCCTATACTGAAAGCCAGAAGGTTGCTCTTTTAAGCTGGCCACCTTACTCACTGGATTTAAACATCAACGAAAATGTTTGGGGATGGTTAACACTGAAAGTGTATGGGTCCGGACAGCAATATGGAACCATACCTGACCTAATAGAAGCCATCAAACTAGCTTGCAGTTCAATACCACTCAATTATTTAGCCCAGTTGTACCAATCAATTCCAAGAAGGATCTGTGAAGTTTTGGACCAAAAAGGGGGCACAACCCACACATGTTTGAAACATTACAAATTCAATAAACGGCTTTTTTGAAGAGACGTTCTAATCAAATGGCGCTTAAATCTGCGTGTTTTTTTTAAAGTTAATTTACCAAAAAATTTGTAACAAATTAACTGTATCAGTTACAAAAACAAATCCTTCTGAATTTGTTTTGGAATTAATTATAGTTTTATTCAAAATTAAAAAATAAGGTATTTTTTCTAAATCTGCAAAATTAAGCTTTAAAAAAAGTTTGTTAGGTGTCCTATTCCGCGTATATTATCAGTAGCATTAGTCAAGGTGCTTAAAATAGTAGGTATACCTCTTTTTCGGCTTGGGATATATATCTTATGATACTTAGCGAAATTTTCCTTGATTACCAAATTTATGCTCTGTGAATTTTCAAGAGCTTTTTGTTGACCAATTAAACTTTCATCTCTGATAGGTACGAGTCATATATTACAATAGTGATGACTTCATGTTCTATATAGTAGGTATGTATTTCTTTACAGAATTGTAAAGTCACAATAATTGATATACTCGTACAATTAAGCATTTAATGTTGCCATTCAAAAACTAACCTATCTGAAGTCGGAAAATTATTGTACTATAAATATCTATTGTTGTATAATGCCAAATTATAAAAATAGAAAAGTATTCTACATCTTCTATACGTGCAACAGACAATTTACAAAGATTTGGGCAGGCGGCCTGCATCCCATCATATCTATGATGTCATCCTTTAACTCTAGTATTTGTTAACCGATCCTCGTATACTCCTTAAATACCCACTATACAAGTAAATATACATTTTTAAAAATTTCTATGCTTTGCGGATAGGTTGGACAAACAAACTTAGATAGATTAAGTGCTTCATGTTGAACATATGTATGTGACCAATAAAAAAATTGATTTACAAAAGTGCTTTGCAACTGAAAGGGTTTAAGAAACCCTAATCTATCAATAGATAGTATTAGATTTGATTTTATGATGTATTGCAATGTTGGGAGTATGCATGAAATATTATGTGCAACCAAATTTGATGTTTTTTTTTTTTTGCTTTCCTGATGATGGTAATAATAGTAAGTGATATTACATGGTATTGACCACACTCACTTTATACCTACATAATTAGATTTGTAGTTAGGATCTAACAAGTATGTATATGTATAGTATAGAACAAATATCATCACCATCACCACCATCACCACCAGCACCACCATCACGATCATTCTAATAGTAGGTAGTACATGACATTCTTTATACGGATGGATGGGTGGATGGATGGATGGATGGATTCAAATATACGAACGAGTACACACATTGACAACATACTATCTTTTATACAAAGTTGCACACATTTTATGCATACGCATACATCAACGTCCAACATCAAGGATTTTGTTACGGTTGTGGTGTTTGTGATTGTGGTTGAGTCTCGGTTGCCCTCACACCTTGTCGCAATATTACTAGTAAATGACGACGAAGATGGTGATGGTGACTTTGACTTTTGTTGTTTTAGACATTTGTGTTTTTTACTGACTGATTGATGTTGTACAAAATATTGTTGTTGTTGTAGTTGTTCATTGTGATGTTGTTGTGTTGTTGTTTTTGTTGTAGTGTAGTTATTGTTGTTATGTGTTGTTGTTGTTGTTGTTGTTGTTGTATTTCGGATATCATAGACGTTGTCGTTGCCGACGTTAAGTACTCTTGCATGCAACATTTTCAAATATTCATCCTCACCAATCGGTCGCCATGAGCCACGTCTATATGGTTTTGGTATTTGTCCAGTTTCCGCATGATTCGATAGATTCATAACAAGATCTTCAAGCATTTGTGATCGTGTACGTTCCTGCATGCGTGCAAATTTCGGCGCTGAATATGATGCTCGTTCACCATTAACAATCTTTGTTAGTAACCATTCACTATTGATTTTGTCATAAATAGAATACATAGAATAGAATAGTTAGAGTACTTTGGGTTGTACATAGGTACATATGTATTTAGTTAGTGGACTCACCGAAACATTGAACCCTTTTCAAAAACAGATTGTTCCCAGAGATATGGCTTATAGGCTCCAACCTCATCGCGTGTAACCACAGAGACTTCATAGCGTGTTGGCTTATGTTTGATTCGTGCTGAAACGCGTACCTAATTTAATTAGAAATTGATACTCATATGTAGTCCATCTATCTATCAGACTAGTATAAGATATATATATATGTTGTAGTACAAACCAATATAAACGTGTGTAGAAAATGACTCTTGATGCATGATGGACTAAAGCGAGTGTTATCTGCTTCGAGGAACACAACACAGACGATGTCATTGCCAATATGGCGTTTACGTTGAAGCTTTTGAGGATCGTGTTTCTCATATGGTAGAAGCGTTGAAACATGAAACATAATTTCAATATTTCGCCAATGTGTATAGACAGAGAAAAGACCTTTCCAGCAAACAGAGATTTAGTGTTAGTTTCAAGTTTACCATTAGTTACCATAGCTATGTACATATGGTATTTGGTGGATTTCAACAAACCTGTTAGGTCGTGTACCGTATCAAGGCCACCTTTGTATTTATCAAAACCTCGTAAGCGAACACGATCACCTAAAAGCGTAAGAAATTCGTCAAAAAGAGCCGAATTTTCATTATTGTCTAATATTTGTTCTTCGCTGTACTGATCTTCTTTAACAAATATAACACCAACTTTAAGTTCTGATTTTATGAAAACCTACAAAAAAGGAAACAACACATGATTGATTATATGCAATGAAATCATCTTCTGAACAACTGATACAACACATACTTGATCTAGTTTTAATAGTTCCTCAGGTGTATCAGGCAATTGTCCCAGTATTAGAGGTGGATTCAAATTTACTTCTTTACCTAATGACCTAACTACTTCTTCTCGGTTATATCTGAAAGCAACATCAACATAATCAATAATATTATGTTAAATAAAATAATGATTAGTTCTTAAATGAATTTGGTGGGTTCATCCGGATGTGACTCTACAAGTGTTGTGCTAGGGTCATGCTTCAATTGTCTAGTTAGTTTACCTATCAGCAAATACACAAGATGCCGGAATCAGTCCGTGCACTGTATATGAGCCAGCACGAACCAAAATGCGAAACTGATCACGCCCATTGAGTGTTTCCTGTTTAATTGATAGGATGACTGGACCCAAATCTTCATCACTTGTAAAATAGTTCCAATGTTCGGTGGCATAAAAATACTTTTCATATGTCTCCTGCTCTACCGATATAAGTTCAAATGCGCCTTGTTGATCCCATTGTTCTTCAATAGTCGTTTTCTTACGTGGACTAAACAAATTCAAAAATATCCATTAATCATTATTAGGTACTTAGTACTTACAATATACAATGCATACAATAAAATATAATTTACATTAGAACAGATCATTGCTGTGTAAGTACATACCTAGGCGTTGCTTCCGAGTCCTCATCATCCTCATAAAGGTCACTACACTCACGTTCCAAATACGCATCGCTAGCACTACCTGCCCGTATATCCTCATGTTCCGAATCACTTTCATCCCAAATTGTATGTGGCGTTGGAATCGTAATTTTTTGACGTGAACATTCAATCCAATAACCAGGTGTTGGCATTAAATTATGCGGATATTCCTCACAGAATTCATCTAGAAAATATCGTACGATCATTTGAAAGAAGTATCGGTTTTATTTACTATAACAACTGATGACATAATGTCTCCACTTTCGGGATTATAATTTGCATTTAATCAAGTGTATACTCCCTTAGGAGTTGTACAATAGAATCACCTTCCATTAGTTGGTCCCATAGCAAAATAAATTCATTACAATAATTAAGTACCTACTATATAAATGCCTAAATGTTTTACCAAGTTTCAGAATCAGTACACCCACCTTAGTAATGCTTCTCGATTTTAACGATGATGGAAAATATTATTGTAAACCAAATGAAAAGGAAAAATAAAACTTTAACTGTCAGTATACCCATATACCCAATGTATCATATCATTAAAGACAACAACATTTCAAATAGACAGAACTATAATGGACGGAACTAGATGGTGCTCTGAAGAGTGGATTTTGTGTAGAGTAGATGTGATATGTTATGTCCTCCATGTGACGTTACTAGTTGGGCGAAATAATAACAATTTAATTCTATGAAATACTTATGCTGAAGTCTTTTTAAAGTGTGATTTTTTTTCTGTGTGTTTTTTCAGTATTGCATTTTTAGCAGCTGACGCGTAATTCGTGACATGTGTCAGTTAGCTTTGCCATTTCACCATGGAAAGACTAACACCCTTGAATGTCAACGAAGCACATTTCTGGTTGAATGGTATATGAATATGATAAACAAAACTACCGAATTTGGTCCGATGAGCAAGCAGCCTCGGGCAATACAAGAGCTGTCAGTGCACACAGTATGATGGAAACAACTTTACCGTCCATGACGCCTGCTATCGTTCAATGATATCGAATTTATATTTGCTCAAACCGAACGAGCTAACACCTTGTCGACATGTGGTTCCAACAAAATGGCGCTTCAGCCCACACAACACTCGAATCAATGGACTGCCAATATGCCAATATGTTTTAAAAAACGACTCAAAATTGGACTTCTAGTATGGAACTCTTGTATTTATCAATTCAAATAAAAATTTTATACACTTTAGCCAAATTATCTGTGTTGTTTTTTTTATACTCCTCACGGGAGTGAATAGTATTATAAGTTTGTCATGAATTATGTAACACACACAAGGAGACATCAGAGACCACATAAAGCGTATACACTTGTGATCAGCTCGATGAGACGAGTTGATTAAGCCATGTCCATCTGTATGTCTGTTCGCAAAACTAGTCCCACAGTTTTTGAGCTAGAGAGTTGAAATTCTACACTGGCTGCTTTTTACCATTCGCAATTCATTTGCCGGAATCAGTCGAATCGGACCACTAGGCGGGGTACCTACCATACAAAAACCCCCTTTAAATTAAAGTTCCTATTAGAAAAAGTTTTTTGTTTTTGACTTTTTTTAATAAGAGCTTTAATTTAAATGGTTCCGAAATGAAGTGCGTATGGTAAAAAGAAACCTATGTGCAAAATTTCAACTCTTCAGCTCAAAAACTGAGGGACTAGTTTGAGATCAGATGTACAGATGGATATGTCAGAATCAACTCGTCTCATCGAGCTGATCACAAATATATATACCTTATGTGGTCTGCGATGTCCCCTTCTGTGTTTTACAATCATCACGATAAACCTATAAACACTATTCACTCCCGTGAAGAGTATGTATGGTAAAGTAAACTTAAAGTATTTGAAAGGATAAACAATAAAACCATAAACCATAACCATTTTAAACAAATTCACATAAGAAAAGACAAACATAAATAAAAATTGATTGAAAATTTGTAAACACTTGTAATTCACTTGATTAGAATTTAGTAGTAGTAGAGTTGATTCGAGTTGTTTCATTAACGACGATAATCACTGTAAGAAGTAACACCAAACCGTTGTATTGTCGAAGCGTTTGCTGTAAACGTCTTACAGCGAACATCGTGTTAAGAGTCGTACTTGTTGATTTTGATTTCATTTCATTTCTTTTTCTTAACACCACTTTTATTTGCATTCACTCACTCACTCACACTGGAATATCATATTGTAAATACTTATAAATAGGTAAATAAATTTTAGGAAAATTCTGGATCAAAGTTTAAAGAAAGAGAAATCCGTTTTTAAAAACTACAGTAGTATATCATATAATATACAATACATACTAGAGTCTTGCAAGAATGCATTCGCAAGCACACATTTTCAAATGCAATATATTCATTCATTTCATTTGGTAAAAAAAAAAGAAAGAAAACAAATGAAATGAATGGTATTTACAGCTTTGTTTGCCGTTTCAAATGCATTCGTGCAAGACTCTATTACATAATGGATGAATTTCGTTTATTTTTTCATATTATCCTACATTATATTTAATTTTGTAACCTAGATAATGTTATGCTACGTATTTGTGTACCTAAACATGATTTCGGACTGCCCAAATTAAGCGTAATTCGTAATTTTCAACTACTTGTACTTTATCAAGCAACTGAGGCTAATGATTCCACCCGCCCATATAGCCAAACTGTGATTTTTATGATGGATATTAAGTTGGGAAGTCTCAGCAAAGGAAGATAATCTAGATGCTTCAATTTAGACCATTTCTATCCAATCCAAATCTGACAATTCTGCTTATTAGTTATGGTAAGTTTGGCTAACTGTACAGTTCACAGTCCCTCACATAATGAGTATTTCACATAACGAGTGTGTTGGCGGATAATAGTAGGTAATTTTAACAATCATATAGATTGGCAGCTTGTTTTTCGTTAACTTACAAGACTCAAGCATCATTTGAAGAATTTAATATTATCAAAGTTCACTTTCTGCTTCTCATCATCATTCCACCAATCCATTACTTCAACCTATGGACCAGCATGTATGTGGTAATTTTGAAGAACCTGTACTTACACTAAAGAAAACTTTTACCACTTTGTTTTGATGTGATTGCAGGAACCACCAATCTCACTGTAAAATAATTTTTCTTGGAGAGAATACATTTCCACATCGATGGTATCTAAAATGCATGGAAAGGTGTAACATAAGCAAGAGAACTCTTACATCTTCTCGAGCGAAGCTTTGGCCAGAGAGCGTTGTCAAATGTGGCATGGGTGGAGTCGATGCAGTCAGTGTCTATGGAGCCAGTGGTGAGTCATTGATGAAATTGTTTTTTTTTTTTTTTGGCTAATGAGATTGGAGCTGGATTATTGAAATCAATGAGCTGGTGAAATAGCACAGCAGTCAGAAGCTAAATACCGAAGAACTTATGGAGCAACATTTTATATAGGTACATATGTATGTAACAGCAAGAAGATGTGGATGAGCCTTTGTCAGAAGCAAGATAATCTTTCCGCACAATACGATATCAATTTATATGAAGAACGAGTCCAGTGTAGTAGTTTGAACGATCATACCTTCATTTATTGAATGGTCAAGTATTATGGTAATTTACGAACCTGAACATGCCTGCGGTGGCAATGGAAATATTAAAGTTGTTGAGCTTTTTCTCCTTGCAACTGCGCAACCCAATGATTGTGGCTTAAAGCTTCGTAGCTGTTGCATGAAATCAGAGCACTCCATGAGGGCAACGTCAGCGAAGTGCAGATCACAAAGGATCTGATTCTGTAATATATATAAAAAAAAAAGATTTATAAATATTTAATTTATTATTGTACATAGTGAGAATAGTAGTAGTAAATAATTTCCTACAATTTATTGTAATAGGCCCAATTGAGACCGCAGTGACGAGGCCATTAGCTCCCGCACTTCCCTTGCCAGTGTCGTCTCTTGCTTCTACAAGGAGTACCTTGATTGTTTTATTGTACATACATGCATAATATACAATATGATATAAACAAGTGCATGATGCTTGTTGCCCTTAAGAGGTCTACGCTAGTAGAAATATTTTCCCATTGTTTTCTTATTGTAAGTAAAAACATCTATCTATCATATCATATCATATTGAAGCTTTTAGCTCAAAGTTTTCGATTCTATTGAACTCAAAAAAAAAAAAAAAAAAAAATGAATATATAGCTCTATGTACTAAGTACATACATTCTTAAACTTACCTTGAACCGCCTTGCGCGTTTCTGATTTGGTCCAGTTAAATTCAAACCACATGAATTGCAACGAAGACATTCTTCATGATAATGGTTGTTATCGTAAAGTGGTGAAGGTTCTGTAAAATAAATATATGATATGCAAATTACAATATATGCATATAAGTATATATATATATTATAATATTGGGTTTTTTTCAATTTTAAATGATTCACGACAATTTGACGAGTTTCAATAATTGACCTCATTTACGCTTCGTCATCATTTCTATCAATCTCTAGCACTTGTTCATGTAGTTGAACTCGTTAACTGTCCTAGTTGCTGGCCTTGTTTCTGCAAAACTTATATACACACAAACACACACACAGATATTAACCTAAGATACATATAGATATGGTAATATGTATTGTACATTAATTTTTGTCTAAGGACGTGTTAGACAAATATGCCATTAGAGTGTGTGCACTAGAATAATATATGAATATGAGAAAGAAAATGAAAAAAAAAATTGAAGGTTAGAAAGATGATACCCTTCCAACACAGACACACACACACACAACCATGAATAAACAAAACTCTTTTGTTTTGGCCCATGCAACAACTAGAAAATAGCAATACATATGTAATACAATATAATAAAAGCCCAAAGCGTTGAAAAGACATTCTATACTATATTACCATACTTTAGACTACTTTATTCTATTCTTTTCTATTCTATTCTATCCTATACTATTGTACTTGAACTGGCATTGCAAACAAGTGGTTCTTGTTCAACTGGCGGTTACTTAAACTCAGTATACCTCAGTATACATATATGTATATAGAAGAAGATGGAAAAAAGAAGAAGTGGAAGTGAAAGAATATATGTATGTACACACACACATAAGTATCTATACAATGGTAAACATAATATGTACAAACAATTGACCCAAAACAGCACAACACAACACAACACAACCACTAAAGCAAGCAATAACATTTCGTCGTTCAACAGATGCGCTCATTCGTACATACAATAGAAGATGTACAACAACATTAGTACCCCTAAGTATAGGTGAGTGAGTAAGTATATGGTATAAGGACAATAAAAAGAGTCGGCTGTGCAGACATATTTCGGTCATTATTACGACTTCAGTGTATTGGAGAAATCTATCTATATCTATATACATACATATAGGTATAAAATCGTAAGTGTTTTTCTGTCTATGCACGCTAATCTCAAAAACGGCTTAACCTATTTAAATGCGGGGTTGACTGGTGTTTTGTAGCAAGCTTCGTGTAACATTTAACGAAATCAACCTACTAAATCAAAAGATATTCATATTTTTAATTCTGTTGTCTATTTTTTTGCTGATTTTCGAATGTTTTCCTCTTTTGCAGAGCAGCATCATTAAACAGCTGATGATTAGGACAAAATTTAACAAAATACACGCAATTACAAACATATTTTGCGTACGAAGTCGTGGTCACAGCTGGTCATGAATATGATTTTGATGTTGTGAATAAAAAAGTGTTGCGCTCTTTTAGGGTGAAAAATGTTAAAGTACTCATATGCTAGGACAATATTTTAAGACTCTGACAAGTAATATTATATTTGAGCTGTGTTTGCATTCCCAATTCATGTATTGAATTTTCATTTTTATGATCCTCATTTTCATTGTATTGCAATTCACTCGAAAATCATTTTGATCTAATATTTCATAGTGTATATAACATACAATACTCGTACATATGTACCTATATGTATATATTGTATTTATGCTAAATATTCTATCGAGAGAGAGAGAGAGAGAATGAGTGGTAAGGACTCAGTCATTTGCTCGTTCGTTCGTTTGTTTGTTCGTTTATTCGCCGTACAGTGATAACAAATAACCACATTCAACACATGTATGTGTACATACATATATAAATGTTATTTATACTAAGTGTGAAATATACAATAAACAGGAACCATAACCATAGACTTAAAAGCAATTTAAGCGCACTGAGACAGGCGAGCTTAGAAAAATATGCGAGGTATATACGACGACGACGACGACGACAATGACGAAGACGACCATCATACACACACACAGTACACACAACAACAAGCAAACAAGCAAATAAACTCAAAGACACACACACACACACACACACATACATAGACAAAAACACAGAGATCTATCCATAGCTATACCGACAAATGCATAGATACAAAATCACATATAAAGTTAATGACCTAAACGCCAGCACGCCAACACGCCAGCCAGCATCCAGTAAACATATCAATATTAGGTGTTAGTCAGCGGCATCTCAATTTCTAAGTACAATACACCTACATCCTACTCGTACATATGAATGTATGTGAGTTGTGTGAGTGTCCTGTAATTAAGTATACTTATGTCACAACAAATCCAATATATTGTACTAGAACAATTAAAGGAGTATCTACTGTACTACTGTACTGTAATGTTCTGTATTTCATCGACTCTATGTTCTGTTCTCTATTCATTTCAATGCTATTCTATTCTGTTCTGTTCTGTTCTGTAATTTTCTGTACTGTTCTATTCTATTCCATTTGGTTCGGTTCGATTCGGTTCTATTATGTTCTGTCTGTAGTTATTCAGTTATTCGATTATATTACACACAAAACAAAATACAATAAAATTAAAGATATTTTTTACTTATTTAACAAATATATAAAACTACTAGTATTGTACAACCAACCAACCAACCAACCAACCATTTTTAAAGCTTTGTAACGTAGACAAAACTTTTGGACGTATATATTGTTGTTGCTCGTTGTATTTCGTTTTCGTTATCCTTTGTGTTCTTGTACCGTCATTGAATGCGTGCGTCTAAACAACGCTTTTATTTCCTTTTAGTATATTTTTTATTAAGTGGAAGCGGTGCGGTGATTCTTTTCAATCAAATTTTGTACAATATTTACCATGCATTCATCCCTACTGCTTGGTTATTAGTTATTTTTTCATTTATACATTTATTTTAATTAAACAAAATAAAAACCAAAAAAAAAAAATAAAACACATCTTTGTATTACATATACATATGTTATGATATACTTTGTTGTATATAAGTAATTATTATTTATCTATTTTCATTTGATAGAGAGAAAATAAAGAATTTTTTGCGTTTTGCGTTTCCGTTTCCGTTTCGCGTGGTTAAATTTATTTTTTATTGTGTTTTGTTGTTGCTTGAACTCTGGTTTGGTTTGGTTCAGTTCAACTTAGTTCAATTCGGTTTGGTTGGGTTTTTTCGATTTGGTTTGGTTTGATTTTGGTTATTGTTTGTGGTTTTGTTTTAAATTATATTAGATTTTCTTTTGTTTTCTGTTCGCCGTTTAATGCCGCCGTGTTCGTTGTTGATGTGTTTAGCGTTTGCGTTTTCAACATGAACTGATAAACGCTTATGCAGCTTTGCTTTGACAGTTGGCCAAGATTGGATGGTGTTAACTGTGTGACAAAGTACTATATGAACAAAGGACAGGAAGGATGAGATACAACAACACCAGCAGCAGGGTCATTCTTTACTTCTTCTTGCATATATATATGTGTGTGTGTGTGTGTTTGTGTGTGTGTGTGTGTGTGTGTGGGTGTGTGTTTTGAGACTTTTATCAGACTCGACAAACACGACGACTACTAACACACGACAATTGAGCGAGAAAGCTTTAAATTCGGTCAACAAAAAAGCTTTCGTTTCATTTCGTTTTGGTTTGACACATCACACAGAAAAGTTGCCTTGTACATCCAATACTATACAATATTTATAAGGACATGTGTTCACTCACCCACACACAAGTATATTTTATGTGTGGGTGGGGGTGTGTGTGTGTGAAAAAGAAAAGAAACGAAGTAAGACACAACAAAATTAACTTCGGTTTCACTGAAGATTTAATACATACTACTATGTAGAGTATTTCATATCGAATGCCGATGTATTCATTCCACCCCATTAAAAGAGTAACAAGTACTACAACAATTCAATTCAATTCAGCTGCTTCATTTATCGGCTACCCTATACCTCCAACAATACTACTATAGTATTTCTAACAAAACAATCAAATTTCTTGCAATATTATTCCATAAGATGATTATATCTTTTCAGATGGTGCACCTAATAGGGTCTTGCACAAATGTAAGTATTTGAAACAACAAACAAGGCATTTGTTTCGTTATGAGCGAAGCAACTTTCAAGTACTCAGTCGATCAAATAAAATAAATAGAGTTTTGTGTCGACATTTGCAAATACCAAATACTTGCCCAAGCAAATCAAATATATTATTTCAAAATCCCATTAAATGCGAATGAATCAAATTCCAAACCAAATGAATGGAATGAAAAATGTGTACGACGATGGAGACTGCCAAAGTGGATACCGAAGCATTACGAATGATTTGGCAGCATTTCATTTGTTTCCTTTTTTATTCATTTGATTCATATGTATTTTACATATATTTTGTCGAAACCATAAGAAATGAATGGTCGTATGTGTTTGGAAATGTTTGTTGGCGGATGCATTCGTGCAAGACTGTAGAAGATCTAACAACATCAGTTAGGTTAGATAATGTAAGGTAAAGTTGCATTGATAGCCATTACCAAGATCAGCCGGCTTAGGTCATTGTGATGCCTTAGATATAGCGTATCCTAATCCCCAGCGATTCAATTTACATATCTAAGAAACTTCAGGTATATCATATATTTATAGTCTTACATACATACGCATATACATACGTATGTAAGTATGATATGATCTGTTCAGAGCTGAAGGAACGCAAAATGAAAGGCCCATGAGTCAGTCGACTCTGTTTTGTGACAGATTTTTTGGATGTTCCAGGAGAAAGCGCTGCATAATATATTGAGCATTCCAACGAGGGAAGCAAACAGGCAACACACAGAATCGCCCAGTTTGGATTCACTATAACTTTAAAAGTTATGATTGGCTGAGGGAGAGATACAGAGAGAGAATGAAGGGAGATATTTGGATAAAAATCGAACCACTTCCAGCAGATTACAATATTTTTGAGTTGATTTTCTTTTCATTCTTGGTCTCTGTATAAATCTATATTTTTATGTAAAACTCGTGTCACAGAGTTTAAGGCTTATGGACTCCGAAACTACTGAACCGATCTTGATGAAATGTGTATGTAATTTGGTTTAACTTGAAAGATCGGATAGTTTTTATCTTCACAACACTTTAACATTTACGTTATCCAGGTTGGGCAAGCAACCAATAGATGGCGCCATGTTTCGATTTCATTAGTAAAAATAATTTTCATTCATTACAACTGAGCCATAGCGACGCGTGTCCGGGTCTGCTAGTACCTATTATTGTATATTGTAGTTTCTACATATGAAATTTTATGGTTTCCTGAAAGAACTATCAAATCGTGATGATTACTCGTATCATAAATGTGTAGTATACTTTGTGTGGTAATTTTCCACTATTTCATCAATACATGCTAAGTTATAACAATATCTCTTAATCAAGGGCATAACCAAGATTTTGCTTGCTTTATTACACTAGTTTGCTTTGAGATCTTTGACAAAATATCGTATTAACTATTGAAGATACAGCAATCTTAACTTCTAGTGTGATGTTTTCATTACAAAAACGAATGCAAAATTTTAACTTGGTATCTCCAAAACTATGATATCTATTACATACGATATACACATGTAGGTAGTAGTATATGAATAGGTCGACTCCATTCGCAAGTGCTACTAAAATTTATGTGTTGCCCTGCAATGATCTAGTTTCATTATTATTAATTTAAAGCATTGACCTAAAACTTTGATTAGTAACATGAATGTTTTTGCTGGTTTATAATTTGAAACTTTAGAGTAATTGGAATATATTTCCCTTGGTTTATTAGAATTGTATTGTATTGTATATAAGGTATAATGAAATGTACGTATGTACAGAAACGTCATGACCTCATTTGTTGTGAGCTTTTTTCCTTTGAGCTTTCATTTTTTATTGTAAAACAAAGAAAAACAACATGTATATAGGAAAGTACTAATTAATTTCTTTCTTATCAAGTTGAAAAAGAGCAATTTGTCACATTTGTCATATCGTTATCTATAAAGATAGGACTACAATAATTTTCCTAAACCTTAAAAATATAAAATAACTTGAAATTTCATTTGAAATACTAGTGGCAACGTTTTTTCTATATGGTAAATCGTGGTTCAATTGGTTGAAAAGAAAAAAGAAATAATTAAAGTACAACAGGTGCAAGAAAGACTTTGTGCAAAAAAGACATAGACCAAAAAAATCCATATATGTTTTGTTGGATCGGTCGATATGATTATATCAATGTGTTATAGTAACAAAATGGAGTGCATAGTTTGTGATCTAGAAGTGACAAATATTATATATATCGAATAATTTGAATTTATTATTCAAGGTCTAATTGGTTCCGTCATCATCCAGGTAACAAAATATTGTTGTAGATACATATATAAAATCCGGGATCTAACATTTCTCTCTCATTCTAGGAATTGCATGATTATACAATGATATACAATATACGATATATGTACCTACTTTAAAATACATGTTCCAGGTTCAGAAGAAGGAACGTATACGATATAGTGGTATGTTAAATATAGTAGTTGGTATATAGGATTAAACTCTGACTTGCCCGTTTGTGTGCTTGAATCAAAAAAAGTGCTGGTTGTCTCAACTGTCATGGTGCCAATAGTGCCATCGATAATTTGCGCTGAGGAATCCCGTCGACCACGATAGCTAAATGTTTATAAAAAAAAAAAAAACGGTTTTAAACTTGTAAATATCTTCAATTATAATATGTACTATGTACCGACAAACATCATCGCTTTGTGAACTTTGGCGCCTAAAGTTGCGACAGCGTATCATCTCCTCGGTTGTTGATTGACGTCGAAATCCTCGCGCGATTAGTATCTCTTCAGTGGTAGATTGTCGTCTTATTGCTGGTCGTGAAGCAGGCTCTGCAACGTTCATTGGTATGGGACGTGAGCACGGACTGGGATCACGTGATGAACTGCAGCTATTTGAGTCTGGTGAGCGTGGGCTTCGTGCAGCTGATGAACTTTGACGACGCAATGTGCGTCGTGGACTGCCATCACGTTCATGATTACGATCGGGTGATAGATGGGAGCGTGAGTCACGGCGACCACTGCGAGATGCACTATCAGGGGAAAGTGAATCACGTCGTGATGTGCGACGTTCACAATCCTCTGGTGGATCTGGACTCAGTGCTGGCTGTGAACCACGTCGACTACTACCCGGTATACAACTTTCATCAAATGCAGTCGCTTGACGCTGCAGTCTCTGAATGCGTGATGTACGTTCGGGACTAATGCCTGCCTTGGAGTCTCGGCGATTAATCCGGCCGCATTGTGTTGTTGAGTCACGGCGTCCCTTTGGTGCTGTTGGGCTGGTTGCAGGTGGCGTTACAGAGCTGGTGATAATCGTTGGAGGCGGCAACGCTTGACAAGCAGAGTCGACCTGCTGATTATGGTAAGGTTGATGATAATAATGTTGTTGTTGTTGTTGTTGTAGATGCTGATGGTAAGCAGCACTGGTTGAGATACTAGTTGGAGCTGAATCAGAACAAGCGGAGCTTGTGGAAGGACGTTGTTCTTGTCGAAAATTGGGATAGTCTGGTGCTGCGAGCGAATCGCGTTTTTTGGTAAGCTGATATTTGGGTGGCGGAGGAGGTGTGTTAGCGCGGCCGAAGGAGCTGTCACGTCGACTGGATAGGTAACTTTCGTTGGACCCACGTCGTGACACCTATAGGTGGTGTTTGGTTAAGGAATCGGTTTTCAAATTCACATATTAGTATTAATAGTAAAATAAAGAGGAACAGCAGAAATATCGATTTTGAAGATAGATTTGTGCTACTTATCTCTTATTCTGTCAAGAGAGAGTTTTAGAGTTAGAGTCCTGTAATATAGTACTTACGCCCTTCTGAATTGTTTCAACTACTACAGGTACGGTAGCTACAGTCGTCGGTTCCTCTATGGTAACGCTCTCACGTCGATTCCAATGCTTTACAAACTCTGCCGTATTTGACTCCCGTCTAGAACGCATACTTCGTATTCCCGAATCAGCACTCGATTCACGCCGCTTGCTTGGCGCAATATAGGTGGTACCAGTAGAACTATCGGTAGTTGATGTACGCCAAGGTAAACTGCGTGCAAGATCAGCTAATGTTTCACGTCGATTTAATGTCCCTTTGGTGCTATTACGAGTTGTAGAGCTCTGCTGCTGCTGCTGTTGGGATTGTTGTTTGGAACCACCACCGCTCCATTCACGCAAAATATCGGTCAGTTGGGCTAGTGAACTGCGTCTGCGGCGCTGTGCGCCTGCCGGTGGGGATGTGCTTGGTGGTGTTGAAATTTGTGCTGCTGAATCTCGTCGTCCACCTAGACGTTGACGTATTGTGGACTCTTCCAACTATGGTATATATATGTAATTTTTTTTTATTACTTAAAGTACTCATAAATTGTTTATCAAACACACCTGTTCCCTGACCAAATCGTCCCAACCATTGCCGCCCTGCCACACCAATCCAACCTGGTGTGACATTATCGGCAAATTACACACAAAACACACAGACGTCATTATTCTGTAACCAACAACACAGAGACAGAAATTTATATAATCATATTTTACAATAAATTAAATAGATTGAGATTGAGTTTTAGTACTTGAGACAAATTTTAGATCATGTTAAAACATATTGTACTTGTATACGATAAGTACATAGGTCAACGTACAATTGAGTACTAACATTAACGTGCACTTAAATTGGAAATGGAGTGTAACAAAACAATGAGATCTAGGGACTACATTCTATGGTATATCCATTCGCTATTCTATTAATTAAAAACTTTTATGCACACACACATTGTTAATTTAAATATTTTTACTTAAGAACAGAAGACAGGAGGAAGGACTCTACATCAATATGTAGAAAGGTACGTACATATCTATTAATCTAGTATTATTGGTTTTATGGATACACAGAAAGTCTTTCACAATATTTCCGAATGCTTGACTCATTTATTTTAATAAATTGTATTCATTATTACTAGTAGATGGATATACAAGCTGCTCTCAGAAATATCCGTTGCAGCTGTAGTATAAACGGGGTAATACATACTAGACATGTGCAATGATTACAATCAAAACGGTTGTTGAATTATCTAATTTGAAGTGGTTATGAGAATGTATGTGTTGTGACTTGCTTGTGTGGTATGAATAATATTTCTAATCACTTTTTTAAGTACCACCTTAAATGAATAATAGTCGTACTCTTATGATTACTATTAATAACCATACTCACAAGTAGTGTACAATAGGTAAATCATTGTTGTTCTCGCTTACAAATTTACCCTGCCTACTGTTGTGAGTGAGCTGAAGTGAGCGCATAACACAATTACATTTCAAAGCAAAACAACAACAACGGGTTCATTCTCTCACCTCCGTCTCTGTCTCTTTGTTAATGCATAGTACCTTTAGGGCTGGAACAGAATGGTGGAACAGAGTCTGAAGCTGAAGCCCGAAAAAAGTGAACAGAATGCGAGGTTCATCCGTTATCGGTTTTGTATTGAATATCAATCAGCTGTGCTTGTTGTTTGTGAGACACGCAGATGATTTGAAGCCGAGTGAAGTCAAAGTAGTAGAAGCAATGGCTTCAACTTCAGACTCAGCCTTTACTTGAATATCAATTCGTAGCGCATTTATCTATTGTACAGACGTATAAGTATAGTAAATACTAGTAATCAAAAAGAATGGATTATAATTAATCCTTTAGAGTTTCTTCATCAAAATGTAGAACTTTTCTTCTCGCGTACTTATTGTTCTAGTACGATGAATATAGATTATAATAAATATGACTAAATATTTATGAGTACATACAGAAGTGGGAAATGTGATTATAATCATGCACACATCTAGTACTACTTACTAGTAGTACACTATAGAAAACAAAACTAAATACGAATCTTAACACACTAAGTATTGCAGTATTGTAGTAGTAGGTAATAAATATAATGATATTTCGATTTCTTTTGGCTAATCTGATCTATTGTAGGAATGGAATGAAATGAAAAGGTAGAAAGGTAGGTGTTGAAGAACTCAGAGTACATACTTCATTAAAAATATGTACATAATGTATGGGTTAAAAGGTATATTATTTTGATCAGAAATGAAGAAATGAAGAAAGGTAAGAAAGCATCCAACACCTCCTAAGTATAGGTATATGTATATGAATGCCTTGTAAATTTTGGAAGACGGACCTTTGAACCATTGGAAAGCCTTTCTTCGTTGAACTGGACAGTCTGGCAATTTTGACCAATTGGTCCTTTTTGTCTTGTAGATTATGCGATTCGATTAGTTCCGAAGGTGATTAACAAAGGATACCCAACAATCACATCTTTCATATTCAGGCATCACAGTGGGGTAGAGTTGCCATTATCGACGAGCAGCCTGCATGTCCATTCCCATCCATATTCTGTTTATAAGCATGTACATACATATATGATATTTTATTGGATTATTCAAAACAAATATTGATGCAATTTACAATACAATTATGAACCACACAACATTGAGAATTTTATACCAGAATTGTAAAACATGTGATTTGTGAGTGGTTTATTATTGTAAAGAAAAGGGGGGAAATGAAGAAGTGAAGCAATTGACGTAAGGAAAGGAATATTGAATTTTTGAGATGGAGAAGTTTATCATCTCACTTACTCTATTCATCCGATTCACACCCCACTCACCCATAACACTTTGCAGAACCCATGATGGATTCATGATGTAAAGATTCTGAAATTGACACAAAGTTTTCTTTATGCAATCACAAAAAATATTGTACGTGTATGTATGCGTGTGTGCATATGTATCTTTTGGATGTTGAAGTTGTCATTATCATGCCAATTTATTGACGATAACAACGTCATACTTCAATATAATCACACGTACAATATATTGTAGAATTTACCAAACAATTTCATTATATTGTAATTCAAATGTTTATGATGGCTCCTGGTGCCTGGTGAGTAAGTGAGTGATTGAGTGAGTGAGTGAGTGGGTCGAGAGGAAAGCAACTCATGTTTGTGCTTTCTTTATACATAGGTACATATTAAGTATACGTACATATATTGTATATTGTAAAATTTTAAAATGCTCACATCTTTTAGGTAGGTAGGTAGGTAGTTAGGTAGTTAGGTACATACGTACCGAGGTAAATACAACAGTACGTATAAAGGTGGGTGGGTGGTTGGTTACGGTTGTACTGAATCATTCATTATTATGCGAGAGTATATTTATGTATTATTGTACAATATATTCATGCAAACTCTGACCCACCCTGTTTATTTGCCCTTACCCGAAATATATTTTTATGTACGTGTGTGTGTGTATGTCTGTGTGTATGTATGTGTGTGTGTGTGTGTGTATATGTTGTTATAGCAATTTCCGAAAGCAGCCCAGCCTTGTTCAGTTGAGAGATGTCCTATTATACAAAATATACGAATATGAGTGTACGAGTATCCACCACTGCGTTGTGCACATCTCTCTATGCTGTTGCTGCTGCTGATGTTGCTGTTGCTGCTGTGTGATGGATTTATTTTTAGCATCAAATCGATAGCGTTTTCATGCTCCAATGCTTCAATGCGTGTTTCTGAACGTGTTTTGAGGAGGCCTCACTGTTAAATCAAACCAATGTACTTGAAAAAAACACAATCAAAATGAAAGTTACAATCACAATCACAATCATAGTAGTCAAAATTAAAATCATATTTTGTTTATGCAAATAACAAAGAAACAAAAACACATAAATTATATAAATCTATACAATTCTATATCATAAAACTATGTGGTACCATATATATCTAGTACAATAGTACCTACAATTGTTCTGATATTTATTATACTACAACATATGAATACAATTTACAGATTTACTAAATGTACATACAATAATTTACTTAAACTCTTACTTGATTGAAAAATTCTTATCTTATAGTACATTTTTTTAAAAAGTAAGTATACTATGTTATGGGATCTGAAATTTTATAAAATACTAGATACCCGGGCAGATGTTGCTCTGCCTCTCCTTCCCAAACATTTATTGGATACTGATTTACCCTTAGCTGTAACATTTCTCGTCAAATGTTTTAGTAATTTCTATTTTTTTTCTTTTAAATTTTGTCATCTCACTTGCACACCTTGCTAATTTCGATTTTTAAATGCAGGTTGCTTGGTTTTTATTTGGATTATTTTTTTTTTTTTTCAAAGTAATGTTTGTCATGTTCTGCCATCTCACTCTCACACCTGGTTAATTACAATTTTTTTTTTGTACATACAGAGATATAATAGTATATTCACTTGAACAATACATTAGCAAAGCCTTTAAAATCATTACCATTTATTAGGTATATATTTAAGGTACTCATGTACCCTAGTAGTAGTCATACTGAAATTTTGAGAATTTAAACCCAAATTCATTACAATTACACTGAGAGTAGAGAAAGGACTTATCTTCTGTTCAAAATTTCAATTTGTTCACATAGTACCTACTAATGTGCAAAGAGTTTTGTGATGCTGCTAAGTAGGTACTTGTGAAGGGTATTGAATATTCGTTAAGACCAATGTTCTTACTACATTATTGTAATTATTATAATTATTTATTGTTGTTGTGGTAGTTGTTATTGTTGTTGGTGTGTGGTGGAATTCATTACCATTAACAAGTATACAATTTGAAATTAAGCATAGCAATTTACTCTTTGTACTTAATAAACGCTCTTTACTCTTTTTTTTTTATGTGTAACTATGTTTCCTTAAATTTCCATACACATACACCATACATACATACATCTATGTATGTATACATATGTACATATATGCCAAGTGTATCATAGGTATGCATAGAGTATTGTATGTGTGTGTGTGTGTAGGTGTAGGTGTGAGTATATTCAATTATGATAATTAAATTTTATTTTGTTGCCTTTTCCCTGGTTTTTCCTTTTGCAAATGATTTTCAATTTTTAATTAAAGTTTCAAATTTTGTTTGAAATACAACAATATATTGTATTTAGTATTAATAGGTATAGTAATTGAATTTGGTTTTCATATTTGTTACTTTTGCTTATTATTACTACTATTTATTTTTGTAACACCACCACACATTTTACAGATTAAAGATTCTTTTTCTCTTATACTAAATTCAGTATAAATATTTTATTTAATTTTATTTATTTGCCATTTGACAAACAAAACCAAAGAAAAAAAAAAGAAAAAAGAAAACGCACATTACAACAAACAAAATAATAAATAATTGTAATAATCTTAAGATTATTTGATGTGATTCTATAAATTCATCAATTTCATCCAACAATATACCTACAATACAACATAACACGTAACATACTACAATAGATACAACCAATGTAGGAGTACAAGGATTTCAGTTGAGTTGAGTTGAATTGAGTTGAGTTGAGTTGAGTTGAGTGGTACGTGGGTGTACACGAGTCCTGTTGAGGTCTCTCTTAATGTTTAGGAAATTCATGATTGTTGCATATTAAATGGATACTTTCCTAAAGCAAGAAATTCAATTTTATTGTATGATGATAACGAAATGTGAACAGCATCTGTTGCTTGTTCCAATGTACTTAGTATGCTTCGCTCGCTCTACTCCACATTCTTTTTTCTGTTTTTCGTCGAATACAGTAGATTAGTGTGTAAAGTAGGGAAATGGAATGGAATGGATTGGATTGGATAGAACTGGGACTGGAGTATAGATGAGTTTAGTGTAGTAGTAATGTATAGTTTACCAAGGATTTAATGTTGATTTAATGATGACAAGGACGATGGCAGCAAGGTTTATGATGACCAAGAAGAAGGATATGTATGTATATGGTACACAGAAATTTATTCAAGTCTTTAACAATAACATAACAAACAAACAATTAACATTTAATAGTATTGTATACAGTAGTACAATAAGTAGAGGTATTTAAGTAGTATATTAAAGAATTCTGATTTAATTATGTACAATATATATATATATATATATATATATATATGTATATATGTATATAGTTTTTGTACTTTCGATTTCGTAATTTACAATTTGCACAGTCACAAAAAAAAACACAGCTTTTGAAATATTATAAGTAAGTTGGTATAGAAACAACAACACTCTCTATAACTCTTAGGTTTTTTTTTTTAATTAATTTTTTTTTTAATTTTTCATTTTTAAACAAACAAAAAAAAAAGGAAAAGAATAAAAGACACTGAAAAAATGTATGTTTTTTATATAAAAATAATTTTATTTTTTTCTTCTTCTCTTATATAATATGTTCTCGACAGTCCAGAGACGACTATTTGCTAACGGTATATTGCATGCGCTTTTATAGACCACGGCCACGACCACGAGACACAGACTCACTTCTTCTTCCTTTTGTATAGCCTGTGTAACTTGTGTAGCTTGTGTTGGTTGCCCTGTGTAACTTACGGTACAGCGAGGCAGGCAGGCAGGCAGGCAGCCATTGTCGAGGCAGCCAGGCATACAACAAGGTACAATGTATAAAGGCACTCCCACCAAGGTCCTTTCAAGCATTAAAGGAGCAACAGGCTTACTACAATTTCAATTATTTCTCTCAGCCCGTTAAAGAGTGCAGTTTCGGGTATTGTATGGATATTGTAACGAAAAAATTGAGCGAGCAAACTTACATGAATTCCAAATATGTTATATGGAGTAGCAAGTAAGAGCATTAGGAATCAGACTAGTTAGACTATTAGATACCCTCCATTACATCTTGCAACAAAGAGAATCATGCCAAAATTTAAACAATTCAATTTATGAGGTCAATCAATGGGGTAAGTTACAATTATATACAATCATATATATATATATATACCTAATGTAAGGTATACTAGTTGTTTTCTTAGATTTATTTTGGTAAAAAATATGAATACTAGTATGTGAGAGAGTAGGAATAAGAAACCTTCTTGTGTTGTCTATACTGTCGTTCAAGGTTTCAAGTATTTTATATCTATCTATTCTATTGTATATTATTCAATATTTAATTTCAAGAATCTGTTAATCTCTGTCTGTGTTCTCTGATTCTCCTTAGTAAAACATTTAAAAGGCCTCTCATATTAGGTATATTTACAATATGTAAATGCTTTCATTCGTTCGTTCTTTAGAAATATAATCCAAAAAAAGTATTCAAGGTAATATTGTATAGAGATTAAAAAAAATGGACTTGAACTAACTAGTATACTCTATATACTAGTAGGTGGTACCTACTACTACTTGTATCTGTATAATACAATTTATCATATGTAAGTGTTATAATATTTAATACAACAATATTTCATAAGTTAAGTTAAAATGTTTTTTTAATTTGTTTATGTTCGCTCTCTCTTTTTTCAAACTTAACTGGGGCCCACTGGTAAAAAACCTGTTGGACATTACAAATACGTAGTAAGTACTATGAAGCATTGGGTACTACCCACTACTCTCATCCATCCATCCATCCATCCATCACACATGTTATACAAAAGTACATGTGTAGCTTTATTGCCTGGTTCACCCACTTGTTTGCTCAAGCAGTAGCAGGAGCAGCAGGAGCAGCTTGTTTTTGCTACTACTACTATTGCTACCACTACTATTACAATACTCGTATAACATCATACATCCTTTGTTAAGTTGTTTTTTATACTACAACTGTATATCATAGCGCTGTTTTTCTCTTCCATACAGAATTTTCAAAGTAAAATTTCAACAGGTTTTTGCACCACCACCAACCAACTGGGCTAATCTCTTTTTACTTTCAACATTTATCTCTCCATGGTTCCTGGTTTTGTGAAAAAATAACCTGCTTACTAGGGCGCATGCCCAGAAAATATACAATATAATATAATCTATTATAAATATGTATGTATCCTAGTATTGTAGTACCATACACTCACTCATGCACTCACTTTGTGGGTATACGTACGAATATTTTGCAAAAGAGTCCTGCGCTCAATGAAAAGTCTATTCAAATATGAGGAGAGGGATTCAGACAATAGAGAACTGCTCGAATCCATGCATTTGTCTTTCTTCGAAACCATTCATATATAAGAAATTATTAGTATTTTGCCTGCATGAATATATTCGAAAGTACATACAATACATACATATATGTACACATCCATCCATCCCTCACCATTCAACAACGACTTGTTACATTTACTAAGAAAAATCAGTCATTTGCCATCAATTATTTCATACCCTTCACAGATACATGTGTGTATGGTACTAGTAGAAACTCTTTAATTAAGATATCTACTACAAAAGTACAATGAAACGAAATCAATAGAACTAATACAATATACACTCGTACAATACAATCATCATCATCATGATAACAAAGTATAAATCGATTTTGAAATCCCTGTCTGTTCCGATATGCAGAACTTTTAAACCACGCTATGAATTTTGATACGGTTTTCTCTATCATTTGTAGATTTTTTTCCAGAAGGTTTGAACTTTTACTATATAGGTCGAAGAACAAGTAATTTAAACAGACATTATTTGGTTCAGAATGATGAAACCGATGAAAAAATTGCAATGGGAAAAGGCTGTCTAATGCAGGGACATAGGTATTGCATGTAGTATGTGATACTGTAGTCGGCTAAGTTCAACTACAGTAAAAATAATCCCTATAGAATTTAAGAGCAATTAAAAAAGATGCTGCTCAGATATATAGTATAGTCGGAATGCTTTTGAAATTATAATCATCGTAATTGCCTCACATTCAAGAAAAAAGGTCAGAGAGCAAATAGTAATTACTATAAACCACTTACAAACAAAAATGTGTAATCCTACAACTTCATTGATATAAATTCGCAATTCAGAGAATTTATATTGTGCTGTACTGTTTTTCGCTATTGAGTATTCATCATTTGTACAAAAATTGATACGTGACTGACATAACGAGTCGAGTATTTAGTTTTTTTCTGTACGGTAATTTGGTTGTTCAACCATATAAAATTCATATATTGTACAATACAATACCTACTATTTTTTGCTTCATTAACACTTTTGTGAATCTCACAAAATATACTCGTACATTGATTGATACAGGTGTACATACACCTGTAGAAAATGTCGTTTTCCCAAAGAAAACTTCATCCTTCACCAACGTTAATCAATTCTTTCTCTAAGCCATTCTTCTACTTCATCAAATGTTGTGCAAAGATGCTCAGCTTGGTCAGTGTAATCCGGTTCCACCGATTAAAACAAATGATAATCTAAAGAACGAGCCAAGCCTAGTGAATACGGCATGAAGGGTAAGAGTTCCCAAGCAAGGCTAAGGGAAATAGTGTCTTGTCATGCCACATATCGTTTTTCGATCAACGCATGGTTTAAATTGATCGAGCAGATTGTTAACCACGGCTTTCAGGCGATCAGGTATGGCTTGCTTTTTTGGGCTTCAATTCATTGACTTTTTGATGCTTTTCTCTTTTGAACGAACAACAAAATCACTCATTCTTTATTGGCCTCAAATTTCAATATGTTTACCACTGAAAAGAAGTATGCTGCTCCTACTAACCTGTAAACAAACAAACATATCGCATCATACAAGGTGTGTTCTAAAATACCAAACTTTTAATTTATTCTTATTATTTATTGACCCGTGGTAATACAATTTTGATTCTTTTCGCTTCTACAGAGTTTAGTTCCTTTGACAACTTAACAACTAAGAAGATCTTCTATATATAAAATTCAATGTATCTATGTATGTATGTATGTATGTATGTAAGTCGCTTATGGACTCCGAAATTGCTGAACTGATTTTGATAACATTTTAAGAGCATCTCTAGCATAGTCTTGATAGTGTTTCAGTAAAGTTTGATGCGAATCGGACTTATTGTTATCGAGAAATTTGTGGATAATAATTTACTTACAAATCTTAGAGACATATTTTAAAATCAATCAAGTCACCTTTGTCAATTGATTCGTCTAAAAAAAAGTAGGTATATTTAGGCAAAGAAATGCACGCAAAGCATATTGGTGGATACAATTTTTCATATAACGCTTAGGGGGAAACTGAGTAACTGCACAAATCGCTCACGAAACTGTGTTCCGGTTATAAAGCGAATGGAATATTAAAATATGTTTATACCCGTGAATTATTAATAAAAAAACAATGACTACAATCACGCACGCCGGAAATGCTTGTAATTAATAAAATAAATTATTCGTTACAATAGACAACATTTTTTTTTGAGTGAGGAAAATAGGCGATACAAAAACCTTACAATAGAGAATTTGAAAAACTTAACCTAAAAACTAGAACTAAAAATTAAAACAAAATTAGCTTTATTAAGTCTCGATCTACACTTGGAAAGTGCAATAGATGATTTCTTACATAGAAACTTGTAATATCCTAACGGATTTTTTCGTCTATCATGGCTATAGCTGCCCTTTCATGCAATAGGGAAGTGGAGTAATAAAAATGAAAATTAAAAATTATTTTAAAAACACTTTATTTTGTAAGATCTGCAGTTTATTAAGGTGACTTTCCTCGCCCCTCCGAGTCATACAACATATTTGGGACAAAAATCGATTCATAAATTATAAGTTTATTTTTTGTTAATAGTTTTGATTTCCAATTGATAAAGGGATAAAAAATTCTTAGCGTCTTATTTATTTTAACAGTTGTCCTGTTTATATGCAAACGGAAGGTTAGTTTGCTGACTATGTATATGCAGTTTTCCCATCTTATTCATTGGGAGCTAAGCAGTAAGTTAGAGTTGGGTAAATGGCAGGACTTACGCTTCTGGGTAAAATATATAGCGTTTGTTTTATTAGCATTTTGCTCAATTTCCCATCTATGAAAGTGTTTAGCATAGATGAGAAAAGCATTCTCAGGGTTTTGATGGATAACACTATGGATATTGCCAGAGCAGAGTTGGAATGTCATGGGTGTATAGATTATAGCGCAAACGTCCTAGTACCGAGCCCTGAGGAACGCCAGCCGTTATCAATTTTCTATCTGACTTTACACCATCCATATATACCCAAAAATATCTGTCAGATACAAAACTGCGAATCATTCTTAATAGGTACAGAGGGGTACCGGTATGTATTAGCTTGTGTATGAGGCCATTGTGCCACACAGTATCAAAAGCAGCTTGAGTGTTCAGTGTAACCATGCCTACAGATTCCTTTGATTTTAGTTTGTTTGTAATAAGTTTTTTGAGCTTATTGAGGGGATGAATACAGATGAGGGTGGGCCTTAAGCCGTATTGAAAAGACGAGAGAATGCTATTTCCTTCAATGTGTGTGTTTAACCTCTCTTCAATTATTCGCTCGAGGATTTTGGAGAAACCAAACAAGAGGCTTACTTTCTGGTGGGTCAGCAGCTTTACCTAGCTTTGCAAATGCCACAATTTTAGCTAACTTCCAGCTGTCAATGTCTATACATCTATTAAAAACAAGAGCAAGTAAATTTAGAACATGTATGGGGAGATGCTTCAGGCAGATATTTGGTATATTATCTGGACATGAAGACTTTTTAGTTTTTAGGAAGCGAACAACACCCTTCACTTCCGCAAGTGTGATGGTTTGGTCGTTTGAGATACTACTATTTACTAGTGCCACAGTGGTTGCATCAGAAAGCGCATCGGTGGAGTGATGCTTCTTCTCAAAGATTTCACTAAAAAACTGGTTTTTTGTTCTCTAGTACAATTTTTGTGGTTATGTCGTAAAAATATATAATGGTTCAAAGAGCAAACATTAAATTTTGTTTTTAACAAATTTGCTGAGACCTTTGTATTAGGTACATATCTGTCCATTTGTCAAGACATCTGTTTTTTATCATAGTCTGCATATTAGTCTTTCAGTTTTTGTTATTTCAGATATCATATGTATATCGTATTTGCTAGATTCGATTTTTATCTATACTAATATAATAAAGAGGCAATGTTTGTTTAGATGATACCGGTAATCTTCGAAACGACTTATCCCATTTTAAAAATTCTTTCACCAGTAGAATGCTACGCTGTCACGAAATGTCAAAGGATACTTACTTTTTTGTTTTATTAAAAATTTTAATATAGTTTTTTTAGGATTAGATTTTAAAATTTTTCCATAGCCAAGCACAGAACCATTTGTCCGTTTTTTGCTGTGCTTATTCTTAAATCTTCTGCTGTTTATGTTATTGTTGTATTTTTCCTCTCTGTACAAGAGTGTTGCGCTCTTCGTTATCTTCTTTTCGTATATGTTGGTCTCTGAGATCGACCCAAGAGAGAGACTGTGTGTTTCGTTGTTCGTGCTTTGATTGCTTTAGCAAAGCAGATATAAGTTAGGGTGTATGTGTGTACGCACAAGAGTATTGCCAAAGCCCATTATTTACAAAGACTGGACAATTTCCTCAATAATTTGTGTTCGCTCTCAAAATTGTAACATATACAATTTTTTTTTTTTTTTTAAATACATTGATTGCTCACACTTATCGGCATAAATATTATATAGTGTATAGAGGCCCTGTTGCTACATAAACATCAGTGAAAAACGCATTCAAATCGGTTAAGCCGTTTTGGGATTAGCGTGCACAAACGCACAGATAAACAGACAAAAAATCTGAAAATTATTAGCCTATTTACACTGTGTAAAAATCTGTTTCTAATTGACAAAACCATAGACTCGTGACTAATTCTACAACGACAACTCCATAATTTCGCATTTTCCTTGTGTTTGTCAAATAGCGTTTTCACACCGAGCCTGATTTGTTTTGTAGAATGTGATCCGGATCAATAGTCACTCTCGTTAGAGTACTCGACCGGTCCTCGCACGGGTTGCATCCAACCGAACGGTGACAAATGCCAGATATCAGATATGTCAGATATGCTTTCTTTCTTAGCATCACTATATTCACTCTGTTACAGTTTGTGTATCGAAAAGAACACAGGTTGAGTATCAGCAGATATAGCCCATGACACTCAGTGACAACGTAGCATTCTACTAGTGAAAGAATTTATAAAATCGGACGAATAATTTCGAAGATTACCTCTAACATTCAAACAAATACAATATTATTATAGAATAGTATAGATTGTACAATATTTTCATTTGAATGCATATAAAAACAATCTAAGGATAATAAATTTTATTATAGAAACCAGAAAATCCTAAGTAGTACATAGTTTTACTTATGATAATTTTAATAGGATTATAGGATTTGATAAAAAAAGGGGGGTTAGGTTGGATAATCGTGAAAATACTCATGAACAGACAATTCTAGATAAATGGCTTGTCCATTTAAATTAGAAAGTATTTTAATATCTGCACTTGTTAAGATCATATGAGTTTCGTCGTTACTTTTAAAATCGGATATCCGATGTGATCTCATAATACTACGAACTTTGACAATTGATGTACGCGTAGTTGTCAGATCTTTGTTAAAAACAGTAAGCATCACATATAATGGCTCTGAGAATTCCAGACTAGCAACCCATATGACGATTAGTTCTTCATCTTCTTGAAAATGAACTTTTTTACTGTCACTGAGACTTTTACTGTAATTGTAGTTGTAACTGTAATGTGTATCTAGTGGTAAGAATTTTTGCAATGCATTACGCTTAGTCCGACAGATCATGAGCATCAATGGTAAGTAGCCACTGAATTTTTCAAAGGGCCACGGAAGGTCTACATTTAGAACGGGCATAAATCGAAGGCCAGGCTTGGACGCGCATTGATTTCGAAAGCCACCATAAGTGAGTATTGACACGCACACGTTCTTACCAAGATCAAGGGCTTTTGCATTGAAAGCAAGTAGGAACCGATCTCGTTCGAAAATCTCACGAAGCTCTATACCGGGTTCATTAAGATGTTGCTCAATAAAATGCGAAAGTAGGCTTTCGTTCAAAATTTTATTACACGTTCTAGAACCTACGGGGCATTTACAGGTCGTGGTATTAATATTCATGACACTTATAGCATTCCAAGTAAAATCTTTGTTTATATTAGACTGCTTAAACTTCAATTCGGCAAAGTGTTGAAATTCTCGGAGTAGCATTAAACGTTTTTTAATCAATTTTCTTTTAACCCAATGACCAATATATTGATTCTTATACCTAAAAGATGTCCTGGATGTCCGTTTCGAAGGAACATTGTTTTTTGAATTTAACGAAAGTCTCTTCTTCCGTAAGCCACCACTGAGCCTATCTTCGCTGGGAATACTAATTTGACTTTTGTCGGTTACACTTTCTTGGTGCCAGACATCACTGATTGTTCCTGATGAATTCAGTTCAACTATGTTATCTGTCAATTCATCTTCGAACTCACTGTACTGAATTGGGTCAAGGGAACAGGAAGCCTCTCGATGTATGACATTTTGTGATGGGCTATATAGAAATGTTTCGCTTCCTTCAGAATATTGCTCAGATGTACCATCTGTTCTTGGCGAGTGTTCTCGGTAAAAGGATCTCTGTCTTGTGGGTTTTCGAAAACAATTATGTTTATTGTCTCTTTTTTGGGGGAGAGAAAGGCGATGGTCCTCCATATTGAGGGATTTTAAAATATCTTCATAAAGGCATCGATGATTATGTTTGGTTGATAATTGTAATATGTCCTTGTCAAATTTCATTTGTTTGGAAGATCCCTCTCGGAAGAATTTGCTATGTACAATGGGGGGTTCAGAAGAATCTGAAGGTTTGGTTTCTTCATTAGAAGATGTAGTATGTTTATTATGTAACTTAGAGTTTGGCACGATGTGTTGGAAGTCATCCAAATGATTCATATATTTAGTTTTTGTTGCATCACATGAGTTGGTCCGATATTTCGATGGAAACGAAGTAGAATGTTTTGTTTGAACTTTTGAATGATTTTGGGTATTATCCAATTTTGGATCTCTACCATCAATATAATGATTAGGAGCCCTTGTTGATTCATGACATGTGTGTTTCCCAAAATCCGGTTGAAAAGAAGTAAAACGTTTAGTTTGAGCTTTCGTATGAGGTATGAATGGGTGGTTATCATACGAATTTGGGTCTGGATCATCATCACACAAATTATAAGCTTTTGATGATTTACAAGAACAGCATTTGGTTTTGAATTTGGATTTGGATTCGGATTGAAAAGATGATGATGCACGTTTAGTTTGACCATTAGAATGATAGATATCATCTGATTTTCGGTCTTGACCATAACACATATAATTAGCTTTTGTTGATTCACATGTACAGATGCAATTTTTGGATTGACGAGGTGGTGGTGCACGTTTCTTTTCAACATCATTAGAATATGACAACAATGGGATATCATCCGAATCTGATTCTGATTCCGATTCGGATTCCGATTCCGATTTTTGTTTTGGACAACCACAACCACCACCACCACCTCCACGAACATTACCACCATAAAGATTCTTAGATTTTGTTAATTCACATGAGCAGTTGCAATTTTTTGATGGAGTTGGACGAGTGCGTTTTGTTTGAGTATTAGCATGTTGTGGTGGCGATAGTAGTATATCATTATTTGATTTTTCTGATTCTGACATAATATTTTCATCTGAACAATATTTGGCTACAAAAAAAATAGGAATGGAAAGTTTAGTTTAAGAATATGAACCAGGTGAAAATGGTAGACATTTTTTAGTAATACCCGAAGATCGTCGTAAACTATTATGGTTCAAATAGTTTGCTTTCTGTTTTAAGTCACTTGAGCATCTTCTATGTTCGTTGCGTTTTCTTTCTGAACCACGGGACCTTTGAAACTCATCGCTTGAAGAAGACATTTCTGATGAATCTCTGATCCGAAACTGTGTGTTTTTATAGTAATCTAGTCCACCATTGTAACGATATCTTTTTGAATGCTCCTTTTTCTTTTTTGATGCTGTGAAATATTTTGTTGTCTTCGAATCTGAATGATCAGTTTTAATTTTGATATTGTTATTGTCATTGCCAATATTATCCTTATTATTATTACTACTTCTATTGTTCAAATACTGATTTAAGTCTGTCTGCCTAGAAGAATCATGGAAACGTTCATGTGTTTTACTTTGCTCAGGTTTATGAGTTTTATTAGAATTGAATTGCTGTGAGTTAAACTTTCTCATTGACATAACTTCTTCAACAGTTATTGGTATACCCAATCTCTCATATTGCATTTTCTTTCTATAGGCTTCAAAAAATGATATGGGTTCTCCTGATGAACATTTACACGAACAACCTGGTTTATGCCTGTTGATGAAGTACGTACTCGTTTGCGTCGTGACATTTCGTGTAAACTGTTCGCTGTTACATTTCTTACTTGTTGTTCTGGTATCATAGTTTATAGGTAACCAATCCTCAGTATTTCCTATTAGGCTCATACCCAATGCTTTCATTGATTGTACCATCCTACTATTATGTTTTAATCAAGACATTGGCCGGGATATGTTTCTAAAATAAAGTAATAATTTAGTTAAATTTTCTATTATATTTTTTTATTTTTTTTTAATGAACTGTCAAGAAGCTGAATTTACTTTCTAAGAGAGAATCACATTTGACAAGAAAGACTGATTTTACCAACAATCGAACTATGTTATCTGTTATCTTTATAGTACAAGTATCATCTCATTTTATCACATCACATGCACATAATGACATCCATTCAGATACTACTTATCTTAACTTCATATTAAATATCAGGCGATCACAACTATCACACAACTGTTACACTTTTTAAGTACAATAGTTTTAGATTTGCAATATAAGCATTCCAAGTTCCAAGTTTTTCATGCATACTGTGAATGGTATTTCAATAACATTGAAATACTATATTAAAGGGCTCCTGAGTCAGTCAAAGCCATTCATACGATATACGATTTCCGCTTGGAGAGTAGGGACAAAACAAAAGTATAAAAGTCATGCAGGTTTTGGAGTTCTTCAAGTCAGCGTCTGTCATATGTCTCCAAGAAGTTCCGGGTTCCATCTATCTGCCCACCTATATGCACGCTTAGCCAGCATCTTTGCGTTAAGTGTGACATATCCATCCAAATCATCTACGTATGATTAGTAGTTCGTTGGTCAACTTAAGTAGGTCTTGGTTAGAATTTTATGTGGGCAGGAATAAACGAAAGTAGCTAACAGGTAAGCACTGTTGTCAGCAACCAAGCACTAACAGCACCGATACTACGTTGGAATTAAAGGTATGAAGTTTGATGTTGGGTCATATGGAATTTAATGTCCATATGTTGTTTAATTGGGTAAAAGCGAGGTTCCGCCTGTAGGTATAACATTGCTTTCAATACAACACAACTCCGGCTTTAGATAAATTTGTTTTCCGTATACGGAAGAAGAATTCAGTTTATTTGTAGAAGAACTTCACTTGCACAAGCACTAAGCTCGAGGATTGTTATCTTGTCGCAATGAGGAGGCTCTGTAAGTGCAGAGATCCTGAAAGCGATGCCGGTGGTAGCTTAGCTACTGGCATGGCATCCCAAGCAGGTAAGGTTAAAGGTGAGCATCGAAACTAATTGTTATTAAAGTGTGCGTCTGACTTGGATAGCCAGAAATTGCAACGTACGATTACCAGTTAGCAGTCCTACCATCTTTCTGAAGCAATTTGATTACTGAAACCAAAAAAAAAGTTAAGAAAAATCTTATCATAAAGGCTTCTTATTACCATTAGATTAAGGGATGGGCGCCAGCTAGTTCTAGGCAATAGTTGCACCCAAATAACCGAAATTCTTAATTCCATACAAATATAATACAATATAATATACAATATATATTTTAGTTGATTTTTTAACGAGATAGTGTACCCATTAATATAAATCAAGGCTTCTATGATTTTTTATAAAAGACTTGTATTGGTTTTTTTTTTCTGATTAAAGAAAATTGTCACAAAATGAAATGAAATGACAATCAACAGGAAATTTCTAGTTTATCAGAACAATATACTAGAAATGAGCTAAACAGTGATTTCAAAATCACAGTGATTCTAAACTGTGCTGAGTCACAGTCATTTGAAGGGAGAGTCACAGTTTATTCTTTTTAAACTGTGATTGGTAATTGGTAATCACAGTTTAGGGAGCAACTAAATCAAAGTGAGGCACAGTCAAATCAATGTAAACTGTGTCCCTCCCTTCAAATGACTGTGACTCAATCACAATTTAGAATCACTGTGTCACTGTTTAGCTCATCTCTACAATATACCATACATATTTAAATAAAGAAGTTATGTATGTCTATTCATAAAGGTACAATAACAGCCTTCCAAAGGCGTAGATCGAACATTGTGACCTACTAAGGATGTCGGCTTGCCAACACCTCTAAACACTCCCTAAAACGTCGAAATTACTTAACTTCTGTTGGTTAACCTTGTTATCCGTACAATGCTTTGCATCTCTCTATTTCACGACAACTCGCTATAACGCCAGTCCCTTAAGAATCGCTATATAGACTTTACACAGTATTATTATACAAATATTTGACCAATTGATCTTATATGGTAATTTAGTCTCTCCATAAAACTTGATTTCTTCAACCATGGAAGCTTGACATAAATTTTGTTCTTTCTTATCAGCTAAGTAGTATGAATCATCCTTTAATTTATTGCATATCTCCAATAGCTTGTTGTAATTGGGTGGGAGCTATGGAGAAATTTGTATGTATAATATGCTGCACGGTTTTGAATTGCTCAAATAACATATAATAACAAGAAGTGGTGGTACACTATCGTGTTTTCTGATGAAAACAAAGTTCCACTTGGATGGATCGAACGGCTACAACTACAATGTACTATTTCTTTCGTGATCTGCAAAAGGAGGAGTGATGTTGAAGTGCCAACTATACCTGTGCAGGTGCCATAATGGTCCACCACCATATTATAGAATATTATGGGACTTTTGAGTTGCAATTTGTAATATGAAAAACCAGAAACAGAAACTCTTCACGCTTATGTGAATGAGTATACAGAAATATTATATTATTGATTTGACTTATGTTTAGGGTAGAGTCATTATTCATTCTACATTTCAATACACCAATAGTCATAATATATGACGCTATTCTCTTTGACCATACACTGTAAGTGCATGACTGTCCTGTTATTGGAATTCATTATAAATTTGACTTATGTTTAGGATAGAATCAGTATTCACACTGCATTTCAACATTGAGACCTGGAGCTATACGATCCAGTAATCCTAGGATCTTAACATGGTTGGTGAATATGGATTAGACACCGGTAGTGTTCAAATTTCAGTTCGATAAGACAAATAAGTTTTTCTCATAACAAAACATTAATTTGCATTTGGGTTTGTATAGGAGGTAACCCGATGCTATTTGGCTGACTCCGATAAATGTGCAGCGTCTGGTAAAAAGAAAACTTCGTACAGCTCTCCACCTCGAGTGCCCATAATACTCCTCGGACATAGGTACAATGTAAATACTTATTGTACAATATTATTGAGAACGTCTATTGTAAAATTGTATTTCATTAAAATCAACTGTAAGATAATGCCATTTTCATTTTTAAGAAGTTTTGAACCTATTCAGTTGAGCGGTGTACCTACATATTGTCTGAATATCTGCTTATGTCTTTTTGGAGCAACCGGGTCAGTCTATTGACACCACACATAGCAACTTCTTCCGCTTTGGGGTTTTTTTTTTCATTTCTTAAATTTGAATTCTTGTTACTCGATAAACGATTTTCAACTTCTTTGTTGAACTTAAATAGTACAATAGTAGTACCTACATATGTACTTATGTATAACTAACATGTGTAGAAAGCAGAAAGTTTTTCTTCTGCACACATATCTTTTCAGTATAACCTTTGTTTCACCTTGAAAACACAAGTAACAAGCGGTACGATAGTACTACTTGTACTACTCTATTATATGGTAGTATACTTATAAATGAATAGTAATATATATGTATGTATTTGTATTAAATATGTTTATTTATATAAAACAAATATGTATGTATAATATTTTTTTATTAAATATCTGTATATAGTATCTCATTTTAGATGTGAATGTAACCAACTTATATCTTTAAATATTATATTTTTTTAATTCTAAAACTATTTTGAATAGTTTCATAGTGTGTTTTGTTTTTATGATATCATATTATATTATTGTACGAGTTTATTACATACATATATACATATGTATATAATACGAGTACATAAGTACATATATAGAAAGTATAACGTTTTTGTTTTTTTTTTTTTTGCTTGCAAAAAATTTACATTATTCCTAAGCTTTTCTTCTTCTTAGATCTCTGATTTTCATTGATCTTAATAATATACTACAATACAATATCATTGTCTGTCTGTTTGTCTCCCTTACTCCTTGTGATTTAATCAAACATTGCCATCGAAGAGGTGGGTACAACTTCCAGTAATAGTTGAAAGAAGAGAGTAACTTTATCTGTAAGCGAAATATGATTCAGACATAATAATATTGTAATACAATATATTTGATATTCATATGGTGAGTGTGAGTGATGTGTGAGTGTTAGTAGTAGGTACTTACTCATAAAACGTGGAGTCATGCCAAGCTTTACGAAGGGCACATAAAATATGAGACCGGCGAATATAAATAGGAGTGCATATAGGTATTCAATGCGGGGCGTATCGATGATTGGCGCTGCAACAAGATAAATCGAAATGACCAAGACCACAACAGGAATGATAATTGGCACTTTGTATGGCCTTGGATAGTTGGGCTTGGTGTAACGCATCACAATCAGCGCCAACATGGAGCCGCCGTAGAATATCCAAGCAGTAAAACTGAAGAAATCGATTAGCGAATCAATGGTGCCATAGAGAACCATGGCCGATGCGATTATCGACTAGAAGAACAAATGGAGAAACAATCCTTAAGAGTCTACTTTGGATTTCTGCTGAGTTCTAATATGCTTACGTGGAATATAAGACCAGGCGCAGGCGTTAAACGACGTACGTGGACATATGACAATATATCAAGGAGATGACCTTCACGGCTGGCGGCAAAGCACAATCTGATTGAATAACACATATCGAAAAGATAAGAATAATAGTAAGTAATTCACAATTCTAAAAATACAGCTTACCGCCCTGCCGCAAAAAGTGTTCCATTGGCACTACCAAATGTACTTATGGTTACACTGAGTGGCATTAGCCATGCCATGGAACCCAGTATGCGATTACCAAAAGTAACGGCAACTGCTTCAGAATCAATCATTTCGATAGGTGACATTGCAGCCAAATATGAGATATTGATCAAAGCATAGCAGAGTGTCACCAATGGTATACCAATGACAATGGAGCGCGGAAGATTCTTGCTTGGATTCTTGATTTCCTCGGTAACATAATTGAGATTATTCCAGCCATCGTAAGCCCAGAGGCCCGTATAAAATGCAGTCGCGATTGCACCAATATTTGGTGCTGGGCCATTAAATGCATTGGCCAAATGTTGAGTGTTGCCCTGAAACAATTTCCAAGCTCCACCACAAATGACAATAACAACAGCGACAAGTTTCGCAGCTGTAAATATATTTTGCACGGCCATGCCCAGATTGACGCTATAGCAGTTTACAAACAAGATCATAACTAAATACAAATACATATACAAAAGATATAGATATAGAATTAGATATACATATATGGTAAATACTTGTGATGATCGATTGTGTAATGTACTGTACTCACCAATTGCCACAAGCGCTACCATTTTGACAACAGAAGTCGGGGGATCGCATTCGGTTACAAAAGCCTCAACGGCATATTGAGCAAATGATAGACAAATAATGGCCATCTGTGACGGCTTTAGAACCAAAGTTGATACCCATGAAAATAGAAACGCTGGTGCCGGTCCATATGCATCCATAAAGTAAGCCCACTCAGCACCGGATGATGTATTCATTGTTCCAAGTTCAGCATATGCCAGAGCTCCTGTAACATTCAATTGAAATTTGGATAACTTTTTAATCAACGGAAAATCGAAAGTCTCTCTGTACGTTCGGTTTTTTCCTCCCCCAAGACAAGTAGTAGTAGAGTGGTCGGTCAAAACGACTTCAACGACAGCGAAACGTCAGCGGGGCATTACTATGATTATTACGAAATCTTGAAGCCATAGAACGAACTCAAAGTAATAACTGGTAAAATTAGACGCTCTCCAGATGATTCATTGATATACGTTCGTACACACATACGTGTATGTAATAGTATAATGCGAGACCGCAAATAGTAGGTACTAAGTAGGTAGATAGGTAGGTAGGCAATAGTACTCAATAGTAGTAGGGAACTAAGTAGTAGTAGTAGTACAATAAATGGCATGACAGCAGTTCTTTACGACACGTGCATATTGTTTGTTGCATGTTGAAAGAGAGCGAGCGAGCGTGCGAACGAACGCGACGATAGAAATATCGAAGTTTGTCTAAATATAACTTGAAATTAATAGATCTAAATTAATATTAACTTACCTAGTAAAGAGAGTAAACCACAGGCCAGCCATATTAAAAAGCTTACACCAACGGAACCAGTACGAACTAGTAAACCAGAGGGTGACACAAATATTCCAGACCCTGCGAGAAAAATATCAATACTTATTTATAATATTCTACAATATACGTATATTGTACATACTATATATCCATGATATACATACTATTGTACCTAGTACTTGTGTTATTAAAAATATACGAGTAGTACGAGTACGAGTATACTATTCAAAAACATATGTAAATTTATACATATGAATATTTTATATGTGAAATCCTTAACATTGTTGTTTCTTGTACTACTTACCTATCATGGTTCCTACAATTAAAGCCACCCCACTGAAGAGGCCCAGCCTAAAAAGATAGATAATAAACACACACACACACACACAAATATTGTATAAGTAAAATTTTAATAAAAAATTAATAGATAATACGCAAAACAATATGTCTTATATGGTACCATAAAGAGTTGTCGGTAAATAAAGGAAAAGAAACACACATACACAGTATTATTCAATAGTGTCAAAGAGCATCATCATCATCATACCTTAAACTAAATCACTTTGTAGTAGTATGTAGTAGTTAGTTTGTGTCTAGATTAAAAAAAAAAAACACAAAAATATGGGGGGAAAACAAGAAAAATAATATTAACTTTGGTCTTGCCAAAGATTGATAAAATTCATTTCAAACAAATTGTACAATACATTATTTATCTAACTACAAAATTTTGCAAATGCAAAAGTATCTTATTGTACGTGTATGGTATTTTGATGTTTGCAGTATGTTCTAGTAAAGGGCTTTTCAATAGGGACATCCTAACTTCAAAATAACCTATTATTTTTTTAACATCTGATTTCATCAAAATGTTCCATAGCCTTGTCAATATCATCATGAATATCAGATAAACAATACTATTGGTTTTGTGAGACTGAGTATCCACAGCAGATATTGGAAGTGCCTTTACATCCAGAAAAAGCGGAATGTGAGCCGGCAGTATGGCATTGGTCCGTACTTTAACTAAAATGAAGATGGCTAGGCATTGATGGTCAACGAAAAGCGATATCAAATGATGATAAATGGCTAGTCGATACGGAAGACATAATTTTTTCAACAGTCACAAAACAATTGATCTGCTGCTTGAACACTTTCCGGATCAATTGATCTCACTAAACAGCTATGTCAATTGGTCGGCAAGATCGTATGATTTAACACTGTTAGTACAAGACTTCAAGAACAACATTCATGCCGAAACTCAGACCGTGACGTCGGAATTATACGCTCGAGTCATCAAAAAATTTGCTGCTGTGGCGGTCATTTGAACGATGCCATATACCACTCTCCAATTGAATCAATTGTATTTTCACTTGATAATAAAATTTTGGTAAAAATAACAAACGTTTGCGTTTTATTTTTTTTAAGTTAGGACACTCTTATTGAGGAACCCTTTACTACACACATACGATAAGTATATTATTGTATATCGTATATGTAGGTATCTAAATAATGTTTAATCTTGAAAAAGAGCAGATCCAAAGCTTAAATTGTTTGTGTACCAAAAAAAAAGTAGAATAATTGAAAACAAACATAAACAAATTTGCAAATCCAATGGTATCTTATTGTATTGTATATTGATGTCAGCAATATGTTGTAGTAACACTCAGCAATACATATATACCTACAAATGGTATGTGTTCTGAAGCATATGTAATCTTGAAAAAGAGCAGATCAAAGCTTAAATTCAATATGTACGTACTTAGTACTTCGAATTCGAATTTATTATGAACACATATGTAGTAAGTACCTATATAGAAAAATGTGATTATTCTACTTTCTAAGAAAATTTCGTGATGTTAAGATATGAAATTTGGTGCGGTATTGTATCTTCATATATGTGAAAATCATAATGTCTTATGATATATTGTATAGTTTTATACTTTCCACACTAGTATAGTCCTATACTTTCTTAAGATTGGATACTTAGGAAAAAAAAAGAACTCGCTATGTTTGACTTTCAATCGGGCTTTATCTGTATCCGCAACCTAAGCTAACCTAACATTTGAGTGAACAGGTTTATCATTTTAAATAACTTGTACGCCGGAGACCCTAATAAAGTAAATATAGAGAAATATCTGACCTTGTGTTTATGCTTTTGTATGCTATGCTTTCAGCTTTTGAGCTAAAAAGTACCTACATATAAACATTATTTTGAGTTTGTTATATTATTACAACCTAATCCTAAACCTATAAGTTATGACGTTAGCTACTATGTTCTTCGGTAAGGAAGATCTGATGGGTGCAATCTCTTGAGCCGCATTGTTATTCGATAGTTGTCAAGAAAACTTATGTCCAAGTAATAGGTGTGCTGGTTGGTGTTTTTCTTTGTGCTTTGTGTTGTATCTTCTAATTTCTTCCTTCACACTTGGCATTAGGATATCTATGCAGTATTTCAAAATTAGATTCGGTATTTGATTTCTACTTTCTTTCGGCTACAATATGCTATTTCCATGTCAATCTTTTATCAAGCCACATGCCTAAGTACTTGACTTTGTTTCTTTTGGATATGTATGTATTACTGTCGTAAGTACACGTATATTAAAATCAGAATTTTGGAAGTCAAATGAAAGGTTTTTCTATATTTTGAAAACTAAGAAGAATCATGTACCCAACCATATGTACTATACAGAAAACTCTAGTCGCGGACATCTTTCGTGGCCGGACAAATTATATTAGAAGAAGAAGAATTATATCGAAGCACTGCGAGGCAAATGGTCGCCTGTTTCTTCGAACGAATGGATCATGTGGCACACTGTTCTGCTTGAGCAACATAGGACGGTTAATTCTGAGTGGTACACGATCATTTGTTTGCCGGAAGTCTTCAGAAAAATTCACAAAACCAACCGCCAAAGACGAATCATTCTCCATCATGACAATGCGAGCTCTCACACATCTCGTCAAACAGGTGAAATTTGAAGCAGTCAAAACATCGAATTGATGACGCATCCTCCGTACAGTCCTGATTTGGCTGCGATTTACGAGCGACGAAGAAGCAGTTGAAGCGTTCAAAAACCATGTTTTGGAAGTGTCTCAAGAGGAATGGGAAAACTGCTATGACAAATGGTTTGTCATGGTGAATATTTTGAAAAATAATAAAGCCGTTTTCATTTAAAAATGTTTGTTATTATTTACTATTCCCGAAATATAAATAATACCCCTCGTACTATACAGAAAAACAAGAAGGTTGAATAAGTACTAACTAGTATCTTATGGAAACCCAAATGTGAACTTAAGCAAACATATAGGTGTACATACACGTCCTTAATATCTTAAAAAATGTGAAAAATGTTAAAACTTTTTACAAGTACACCTGTTTGATATTACGAATTTCACACAATTTTACTGACATCTGTTGACTCTCAAGAGTCATTAAGGCGGACACAATTTTATGCATTATTAATATATTGTATATACATATCTTATGTCCTATATACCATACACCCCTTACATTTATCTCAATTCTACTTGCACTTGCACTTGAACTTGAATTCTTAATCGTCATTGCTTTGATTTCTGAACTTATTCTGGTAATTATTGATTCTCATCGTCAGTAAATTATGGTTTAATAATAAACGATTTTAAATCGTCTCAATTCCATGAATATGGTTGACAAACAAGGGAATTGGCTGCTGTATGAACTCAAGTCAAAACACATCGTTTTTGCATCGAATCGTGACTGGGGATCAAAAGTGGATTCACTACCACAAAATAACCCGAAACGCCGAAAATCAATGAGCATCAATTTTAATGGCCAAAGCCAATCTAATGCTGTGAATCTGGTGGGATCAGCTTGAAGTAATCTGCTATGACCTAATCCAGCCTAACGAAGCCATCACTGAGGTGCGTTACCAACAACAATTGATGCAATTGAGACAAGCATTGAAGCTTAAACGCCCCCAATATGCCAAATGACATAAAAAAGTGATCTTTCGGCACGTCAAACTCAGTCACATGTTAGAAAAGTCGTCAACGAAACTTTGGAGTCGCTTCAATGAGATGTCCTACGCCATCCGCCGTATTCACCAGATATTGCTCCTTCCGACTGCCATTTGTTCGTTTCGGTCGATGATTTATGGCCTGGCCAAGCGAGCAACACTTCACTTCTTACGAAGAATCCAAAAATTGCATTGATTTTTGGATTGCCTCAAAGGAAGATATATTGGGTATATGTATTTCCCCTCTGTGCTTAAAAGTCTATTCAAGAAGGAAGATTAAATTTGTTCACTCATTATTTGTCATCCGGAATATCCTCTATAAATTGGTTGTCCAGGCTGCAAAGATGAGTGAATACAGTATGGGACACCATGTACTGTTTGGAGAGCAAATTGGTAGTGCCTGTTGGTACGAAGTCTGACCAGAGGCTGTTGCTGGTACCACGTATGCTCATCATGGAAATTGCTCCATCCTGAGCAGCGATCAAGGACCCTTGATCGAGCGGTGCTAGGCGTGGAGTTGCGTCATATGTACATACAACTGGATGCTGTGATCCAAAGAGCAACTAAAGAGGATTTAAATAGGCCTTGTTTCCGACAAAGGAAGGAGTCATATGACCAAAATAAATATGATTCGGAATTTGGTACCTGCGGATATATACACCAATCGGAAGCTGATTGACACTCAATCCGTGTGCTCGGCTTCGTGGTCCTTAGCCTTCCATGGCATGTGTCAACATTAAATCAACTAAGTATGTATTTCTATCTATCCAATAATCTGTATTTCTGAATTTTAAGCAATGAATAAAATAGCACAGAGGTTTACGATATTTTTAATAATAAGTACTCACTACAATTATTTGGAAAGGATCAAGATATTGGATAGGTTTATAAAATTTTGTATATTATGTCTACATCATTGTAACATAGGAACTTTTGAGTCCCCCCTCTTGTGATTAGGTGATTTTTTTGTTTCATTTTCGAAGCGGTAATCAATTCGAAAAAAGGTGGCGATGGTTGATGCAAGAAAAGGAGTAGGTACTTAAATAAATAAATATACAATACTATAAGATAGTATTGGAAAACCATGGTTTGAATATTTTGAAAATGACCTTCATGTGAGCCCAAATTTCAGCTTTTTTTAGGAAATTTCCATGGGGATGATGGTGATGATGATTTTCATTTAGTGAACTTCAGTGAAGCACAATTGATTGATTGATTCTTCTACAATACTACTTGTATTTCTAATAGAATGGATGATTTTCTAAAAATGACCTACGTGAATCACTTTGAGGCCTTAATAACCGAAAAAAAAAAAAAAAAATAATAAAATAAATTTCACAACCAAAACAAAAACAAAAATATATAATTCTTGAGATTCAAGAGTAAATATTTGCTCAAATATTTTATATTTTACTATATAAAAATCATATATACATACATACATACACACATATAGTAGGTATAATACAATAAATATGTATGTACATATATTTGTTTAGATATTTTTTTTTTTTTTTTTGATTCGTGAAAAACAGCAAACCTTCAAATAAATGTACGACGAATTCGAAATGAAAACAAGAAAATAGAAACATTTTAATTGGTTTAACTGAAAAATAATATACTCTTGAAGCAAATGTCGTATTGCAATAGATGATATGTTAAGAAATTAAAATCAGATATGGGTAAAAATTTATATAATACAATAAAGTTCCATCATCATAATCCAAAGCAACAGATCAACAACAATAGATCAGATTGATTGAATATGTATATCGTAGTCTGGTCCCAAAATCAATCAATCAATTGTGTATTTGATTTCGATTCAAATGAAATAAAACTAAAAGCCCGCGAAATTTAATAGACTTGTGGTAGTAATGATGAAGCTGCTAGTACTATAGTCTAATATTCTATAATTGTAAGTATTGTATTTTATGTATGTATGTATATTGTACATGACAAACCAGTAACCAATATTATGGGAATATCGCTTACCTTCTCTCGAGGTGAACAGCGTCGTTCTGCGTTGAGCCATTCCTCTCCAACGACTTCCGCAACCGCCCGGTCCCTGATGAGTCGGTCTCTGTCGCTTCGGGCCCTTCTGTCCCAATAGACCCATTGGCACACATTGACCCGTTGGTCGTTGCTTTTGTTGGCACATTATGTCCTACATATGTATGTACATATATTTGTGTAGTACATTCCAAAAACCGGAATTGGCATCAGAAGCAGTAGTAGTAGTAGCGGAGTGTAGTAAATCAAACACGACAATACACAAGTACCGGAAAATTGCAAAAAAAAAAAAAACCAAAACAAAAACAAAACACATTATTACCATACTATTATTATATACTATTGTAAAGATACAAATATTTGATTTTTATAAGTATATAGTAGTACATATTTGTATCAGTTGATAAATTGTAAATTGTAAGTAAAAGTACGAGTGAGTGAGTACACACAAATCATCTTGTTTTTTTTTTTAAGATCTTTGAATCTCGTGGGTACTAATTTTAGTTGAGTTTGAGTTTATTTGGATATTGAACACATACTTGTACATAGTAAAATATACAATTTATTTCTCAATTTTATTTTATTCTATTGTATTTCATTCATTCAAATTTTGTTTTGCTCTATTTTTCTATTATTGTATATTGTATATTTTTTGTTATTTTGTTTTTATGCTAGAACCAAGGAACGAACGGAACGAATGAATGAATGAATGGAAGGACGGTTCTTTTGGTTCTTTAGGTTAATCTAAGAACACTAGAGCATTGTTCTATATATTTTGGCCAGTCTGTCAATCAGTCAGTCGGTGAGTTGTGTATAGATACACCCACACATCAGTTTATATGTATGTATGTGAAGCAACTATAAATTATTTATGCTCATACCAAAAACAAAAATTCAAATAAAAAAAAAAAATTAAAAAAAAAATAAATAAACAATCACACACAGAATCACACACACACACACACACCTCGATTATCTGTTGAATTATTTTTGCATGCGTTTTTTTGCAAGCAAAAAAGTTGAGATATTTTATCGCGCATGGCATGGACGGATAACAAATATAACAATAAATTTCGCCACTAATTTCAGTTCTTAGCGAATGAACGAATGAAGCCGAGCCGACCGACGTATTTCAATAAACTGTTTGCCTAGTTTTGCCGCAACTTGTCGAATACCACAAAAAATCACAAAGCACAAAACAATATTTTATTTTATTTTATTGTATGTAGAACAACACTTCTTCCACTAGGTTTGTTTGCTAGCGTCCGTCTACTATGTCAGAGTCAGAGTCAGAGCAAAAAGAAAATGATGCCCCAAAAAGAGCGAACGAACGAATGATGCCCAAAATGACGACGATGCCGTGGCGATGGCGACCGGCCGACCAGACTTAAGAATTAACGTTTTCCTCTCGTACCCGAATGAATTAATAAACGAACGAAGGCGAACGAAAACAGTGAGTGCCGATGAAAGCTACATAAATGCCGACAAAGCTGCTACCTGCTGCTACTTGTCTAAAATAAACGAAACGTGGTCGGCCATCGGTCTTTGGTCGTTGGTTGATTCGGTCTTTTGCTTGCTAAATGTATTATTGTATTAGTAGGTTGGTTCTCTGTTCGCTCGCTCCTTTCAATATACATATTGCATCGCATTAAGCAAATCAAAAACTAAAGACTACTATGATGAAATTAAAGAGCAAATGATGAATGCATTTCGTTCGTATTCATCAATGCAAATAACTAATACTAAACACATAGAAGCTGCTACTATCAATGCTCGTATGTACCTATACTATAGTAATCGATCAAGCTTTAAGCCATTATTATGAGTACACATTTAGTTGTGGTCTCTATCTCTCTCTCTCCCTCTCTCTCTGTTAATTTATTTCTCTATCTATGATTTATGAGTACATATTATCACTTGTGCTCATTTCTTATTTAATTACACTATATATGTATGTATGTACTCCATAAAGGATTTTAAATTAAACTTATGGTATACGATGGTGCATCGCTTCTGGAAGAGACACGAAGAGATCACCATGTGATTAGCATAAGATTAAGACATCAATACATATCTAATATTGTATTGTATTGTATGTACCATGGGGATAGTGGCGCGTGACAATCTGCACGCACACATTTGACGTCCACGATCTGCTTATAAGTATATGAATCATCAACACATCTGAGACCAATTTTTTTTTGGTATGAATTAAAATAACTAAGATCACATTTTTGACTTCTCAATAATTGTAATGCATGGAACAAGAATATTCTCTATAAAATATAAATATATTGTACTTATGCATGTATTTATATTATTATATCTTATCTTATTTGTCAGGCGATCACATTTTCCGTATATGCCAACGCATAGATATTTGTGAGACCTAGCAACACGTCATGAGAATAGATTGAGATACATATAATTTGTATACGAGTATGTATCAAATTTTATTGTATTTGAAACTAGAGGACCTGCAGACGTTGTGTTTGACAAAGATACTTGATTGATTGAAATTTGACCAACCAATTCCGATATTTCCGGTGGATTTTCTTTCATATAAACAATGTGCTGTCAATTACGAACTCAACAACAAATTAAAATCAGACAAATCGTTGATTGTACAATATGTAGGTATACATGTAGTTCACATACATATGTACATATCTTATAGTTTAGTTAGGACATGTAATAAAACAAATCAGTTCAGTTATTCACTTACTTATTCAATACTTCAGAGAAGGATTGAACTTAAGATACAATAGAAAGACTACTAGTACAACTCATGGATGAATATTGAATTGTACAATATAATATATGTAAGTGTTGTAACCAATCCCGTAACTTTATAGAAACTAATATTCAAACATACATATAATTTTCCATAGGCTTACAAACTCATCATTGATTTATACTTAGTACATAATATATAAATACTATACCTACTATTGTATGTTACAATGGTATTTTCTTTGCGGAATTGAAAGTTATTTTCTGTCACAGAACTAGTATGTAGTATATATGTACATACATATGTACGTGTGTATGGTATCGTATTTATTTAAATTGACAGAGAAACAGTGATCAATTAAAAACAATTTTAATTGATTTATTAGCTAACTAACTGGACTGGGAGTGAATGGTAAGGCTCGTGTTTCTTTACATATACCTAGTACATATGAGTATGTACATATGTATGTATATATGATAATGTACAATATACATACATATTTGTGTGTGAAGTACTCGAGTGTAGTTTTCTTTACAATATTTATAAATACGTAATGAAATACAATTCATTCAATACTTATGCACAATATACATACATACATAAGATAATACGAATCTATTGTAATCTATTGAATTTAATAAGCTTGATGAAGTATTATTTCTGATCTTAACTTGACTCTTAGTGTAAGTCAATTGAAACTCAGCTTTTGGAAATTATCACACGATATCTAATGTCTAGTAGAAGCTCACAAACAATATTCTATGTATAATATAATTCTCGGAATCTGGAATCTTCCAGTTAGGATATTAGAACCAAGAGAGATGTGAAAGTATTAAACGCTTTGAAATTGCAATAGGGCGATTTCATTATTGCGGGTGCAACTTTTAGACGTACATATGTAGGTATATAAGGTCTCATAATTTTGAACGAAATTTTTCTTGGGAGGCTACATATTAACATGTTCTTTTTTGATTAATTTATAAAAATTGTAATGAACTATTTAAATAGTCAGGAGAGAGGTTAAAAGTGCTATCGCGGATGTAACAAAGTTAGCCCTTACTCTCTAGATTATGATACAAAAACAAAAAAGTCTGTTAATTGCGAGTTCAACACGTCTAATTTAAATGAATATAATCGTAAATAGAAGCTTATACTCGTACAGGAACGAAAAAAGTGATGAAACAATGTTTATTAGGTACTAATCAGTACTGTTCTTTGTCATTTATGTTAATTATTTCTTTACAAATATGTCAATTCGCCGAAAATCATCATTCATCATCATTTGAATTATTTTATACATGGGAATTCCACAATTTTCTTTTATATGGCAAGAAGGATTCACTCTGATCCGATGCTGTAGGTGCAGGTTCATCAGGACCCGTAATTTCTTTACGTATTTCATGATTTATATCGTGGTTGTCCCAATCATTATCTGTTTCAGTGGTGGGGTCAAAAGATTTCAAAACCAATGTGCACTTGAGATAAGACAGTGAGGTGTGCGCGATGGAAATGCTGTCACCGTTTTCAGCTTGGAAAAAATGATTTGATTGAATGCCTGGCATAATGTTCAAACCTTGCCGTTTATCATCCAATATGACCATCCCATCTTTAATTTCTTATTTTGAAATGAACATAAGGTAAATATTGTCAAAGAGACTGCGTAGAATTCTTGAGAACTGTTCACTATGCTAACAGCAGTCCATACTGATCTTATGATACTTTCACCAATACCATCTACGACACCTTTGCCATGTGAGGTGGCAAAAAAGTTCCATTCGAGGTTAGTGAATCCGTATTTTGTTTTGAATACATTAATGCTTGCCATTATATACCGATTCTTAAATTGAACAGCAATTGTGCTGAAGATACACAAAAATATAATGCCATCAGAGATTAACTCGAGAGATGTACAGTATATTTGAATGGAGTTTATAGGAAGTCCATATACAGTACGTGAAAAGTGTAACATGCCCTTAAAACCAATGTACTGATTATATTTATCTAGATTGATCAGCTTATCATTATTGGCAAGGTCTATTTGTACAATAGCTTCCTCACTGGTCAGGTCGTCTTGCCTTGCATTTTCAAAAGTAATCGGACCGAACTTTTAACAAGTGCAGCTTGAATTTAGCAGTGCAGTTTTGTAGTTCATTAATTTTCTGTGCTCTGTTACACCTGTCTCATTCTTTTTTGACCTAAGGTCGGAATTGTCTTTCAACAGTTAGTTTTAATATTTTTAGCGTTCGCGTTTCCCCAATGTTTGCTCAATTTACTATTAAAGGCATAACAAAATAATAAAATATAAGTATTTCAGTTGCTAACATCACGATCGCGGGTGCAACCAATTTCAATCAAAGTTTATTTTAATTCGACTAACATTATACTTTTGAAAACGATAGATTAATAATAATAATAATAAGGGACGAATTGACACAAGTCAATCAAGTTATCTTAGAAACTGAAGTATTATTAATAGTCGAAATTGATAGAAATCAAGCAGAATTCAGCGAACCAGAATTGGACAAAACATGACTTTCTACTAATGACTGATGATTGATGCCATTGACAAAGAGGAAATTTTCTATTGCCGGGGATCCGATAACTCTTGCTCATTTGCTAAATTAAAAAAAAAAAATTAAAAAATATCCAGAATTTAGAAGAATTAGGAAATTCAAACTATGTACCTCTAATTTGGGAGTTTTTACTTAACTAATGCTAAGTTTACTGCATAATTGATCCATAATTGAGTCTTTATTTTTAAACAATTTACACTTTACATTAACAATCCCCATATCTCTTCATCTAATGACTGACTGACTTGGCCATACACACCCTTTTTGTGAAACCTTCCAAATATGCACTTAATTAACTGATTGAAGTGTGCTTAGGATCATTATTCTACACTGGAATGTCCATTTAAAGGGCATACACTCTTTAGCAAACGTATGAAAACATTGCTTTTCTCATTATATACTTTTTTTGTTATGAAATTTAGTACCATAAAAAAAAAATAATAATAAAACTTCAACTGTCTAGTACGGATTTAAGTCAGGCGGTGTGATGAAACATGATACCGATGTTCTTGTGGCCTCAATTGGACGTAGCATGTATCTGGATAACATGTGATGCCATTTGCTTACTTTACTTTAAAACTTATCACAATTCTTACTACATATGAAATGAGAAACCCGATACGTATATACTACTAGTGTGTTTCTTGAAAATTGAAGACACCTTCCATTCTATTCTATTCTATTCTATTCTATACTCATTGTTATGAGTATGACTAGTTTTTTACTTTTCAGTTCAATTAATTGAACGGATACAAATGAAATCGTTTAATTAACAAATATGTCAATTCAAATAGTTTTTATTGATTATGAAAATAGATTTTCTTTCTTTCTTTATAGACAAATAAATACACGTTCATACATACCATACTCACTCGTATTCCCTTTCTACAATATACTCGTATGTACAACACAATATATTGTACATTTTCTTTTTTGCAAATTGTGTTTATTTTTGTCTCCTATCTCATTCCCTTCTTCCATTACTATCTCTTGAATGTATATTTTACAAATAATTGCATTTATTGTTCGTATTACAATATTGTAATTCCTTTCTTGCAATTTCTACTACTATAAATACACAATACTAATAGATAGTACTAATTGAGTATGTACGAGTGAGTATGTAACATATTGTAGTATAAGAAATTATATAATTTCAATTTATGAAGAAGTAGTAGGCAATAAATCAATCATTAACGATGATGATGATGATAAGTTTATGGTCCAATTGCTAATCATTTTCATATACTCCATAGTATGTTGTATACTTTATGGGGTTTTTGAAGCAATCAAATTGTAGGTACAACATTTCTCAGGAACAATAAATATTGTTCATTTTATGCAACTGAACTCATCAGTCATTCAGTTTCTTTTCGCAGTTCTATATATTTTACTCTAAATCAAATCAAATCAAATCAAATTGAGATCAAGTCAAATTATATCACCCACACATAGTATGTAAGTATATGGATATGGATCTTGTTTTATAAATTTCATATAATTAAACGGCAAACATTGGATTTGTGAAGCCTTTTCTGCTTATACCACTGAACCGATTTTGACAAAAAAAATACCAATTGAAAGATATTCTTCGTAAAATGTGTGACAATTGGTTTAGTAATTTAGGTAAGAATAGGTGTTATATACAATATTACTGCTTTCCAACAACAACAACAACAACACACAGCCGTTGATGTTGTGAATGCAGTAGAAAGTGAGAATAGAGAGCTTTGTGTGCCTCTCTCTTCTGTTCTATTGTTGTATAGAGAAGTTATTGTGTTAGCACCTTAAAAAATAAATGCTTTTTCTAGAATGTGTCGGCCGGGGGTTCATCTAGTTATAGTCAATACAATAGTAAGCCATAAACTCATAATCGTTATTTACCGGCATCCGATAGAGTAGAGGTCGATTATGCTTATTGATCTCATCAATGAATGTTGACTACACTGGCCCAAAAATAGTTCGTGACTAGTCCCTTTAGTTCCAACTATATCCTATTGCATGTATTCAACTGGTGAATTTAACATGGTTCGCCTCTGCTTAACCTGCCACCACGTTATAAGAAAAGGAGATATTGAATTAGTATCGGAACTGGGAGTATTGCCATTCTACATATAGTTCTATAGCCTAGAGATAGGTAGTACTGTGAGGAATGTAGTGCCAACGAGAATGGCAGTTTTCAATCGACAAATCACAGAAGATATCAAGATATTCTTGCACAATTGGTATGTAGTATTAGGGACAAGCAAGAAGGGCGCCATAATTAGATTTTGCTTCATCGCAACTTACTACAGTCCAGTCTAAGCCACAGACTTAGACCTCTTGTATTGAATCTATTATGCTAATTTATGAAAATAAACTTGTTGATGTTTTCCCAAATAGCTATACTATGTACTTATCTTAAAGATTTTTTTAGCATTGCCAATCACTAACTGTGAAGCGGCGCACTCTTTCTATAGGATATCTAAGTTATTGTATTTAGCAGTCTTTTCCACAAAATTGTGATTTAACAAAAGACTTACAATCGTAGTTAGTAGTGATGAGTGGTTCGCAGCACAAAAATACAGAAAGGTTTCTTTATGATTTATATATGTTACAACTAGCGAACCCATCCAACCAGATATTTTAGTTTTTTTTTTTCTGTAGTATACGGGGACACATATCGGTACCAAAACTATCCTATGTTTAAGCTGGGAACTATACCATACACATACATCAAGGCAATGCAATCAGATGAACGGTATGCCAGCGCATATCATACGAATAAACAAACACAAATTTTTATACACAAGATAAACGAGACTTTTTCAAATTCTCTATTTATAGTGACGAGAGTACGAGTGGGTACATCCTTTAATGACGTTCTGTCAAAATCGAAACAAGTGTATGGTGACAATTGTTTATCCCGTGACAGAGTCCATGAGTGGTCGTCATCAAGAACGACGAACATCCCGGTTAGAAAAGTTTCGTGATTACACCAAATATGTAACATTGAAATTAGGCGTGAATTTATAAAAAAAGAACCAAAATCTTCGTTGCGACACATGACAATGGAATTGAACAAGTCAAAAGATACACTTCATTGCATTTTGTCCCAAAAATTAGGGCAGAGGAAGGTCGTAAGGCCGCAATATCATGGAAATGGCAGTTGACTTCTCACTGAACCACTCACCGTATTCTTCTGATTTGGCACCTTGCAACTTCTACCTCTTCGGACAACTATATTTGTCACTGAAAGAATAGCGCTATGCCGATATTGAGACTATACAAAAGGCGTCGACCGTGATTCTGAAGGATATTCCTACAGAACGGCTTTTAAATTCATTCGGCATGCTAATTGATCATGCAAAACGTTGTATCGCTGCACAAGGAGACTATTTTCAATAAAAAGATGATTTTTGAGAAAAAAAAACTGTGTTGCTTTTGAAAAAGTCTCGTTTACTTCAATTCAAACTATTTCCGATATAAAAGTAAAGCATCCTTATGACATATTGATCATTTACGCATTGGACTATAGAAATTGGGTTAGTCTGTGCAGTTATATAAGGAGCAATGTAATAATCTCTATATACAGAGTAAATTGGGCAAATCAAAGAGAAAATGTTGAAGACTTTCCATTTGATTCCATTAATGCAAAATCTAAGGAGAAATTTATTAGATAAGCGAAGTTGTGCAAATACAGAACTCATTAGATATTTATTATTAAGAAAGACGTATGGGACTGTTCTATCATCTAAGACTCGCAGAATTGTACAGTTAGACGAATTGGAGCTAGCGCATCTGAGTACATTTTGGAATGCCAGAAATTGATCAAAGCGTTTTTCGGCCAGTTTTTTCAAATCACTCCAATTTTCAGGACTTAGGTTAAGCCGATGTTTTTTACTAAAATGTACATCACATTGAGCTACCCAGTTGTACTCGGCTACTGTGTTCGTATGGCGATGTAAGTGCAACAGTCTTAAAAGGCAATTTTTGCAAGTCTATGTGCTCCCATTTGCAAAATTGTCGTTTTGTATGTCCATGGTATTTTAAAAATTTTAGGTATTACTTTCAGGGTGCCTAGTTCAAGCCTAAGTTGTGCATTTGTTGTACATTTGGGTAATGAAAGTATTTTTTTAAGTATAATAAGTGGATTGTACTATTTTTCACTGATCGGAGCATCTTAGGCTCCATATGTGTGCTCCATATAAGAGTGAGGTGGATACGACACCATCGAACAGCTTGAGATTCCCTGCCCATGAAACCGCTTTGCAAATGCGCACCTAATGCACTGTTACCACTTTTGACAGCAGCATTTGTAGCCAATTTCCCTACTGTTGAGGAAGAGAATGTAACACCTCGGTAATTGAAGCTTTTCACTATGTCAATTTTCTGATTTCTAAAGATAAAATTTATATTTGGCGACTTACCATCCTTCCTAAAATTTACTATTTGTGTCTTTTTTGTGTTAACAGTTAACTGATTCCTCTCACAATATTTATTTAAAGCGACTAAAATTTTTCGCAGTATCGAGTGGGCGTCGTCTGCAAACAACAGTACGATCAAATCATTTATACTATCAATGTTAACCCCCTCCAAGCCCCCTTTCCGCAAATCGTCTTCAAAATCTGAAATAAAGAGAATAAAGAGGACTAAGAATTTCGCCTTGCAAAACCCCTTCTGTGACTGGGATTTCGTTTGATAGAGTACGAGCATTCTCCTGCTTTATTATGAATGAGGCATGCACGTATAGGGATTGTATTATGTGTATGAATCTCGCACTTATGGTACACCTATTGCATATAGTTGTTATCATAATAAGTTGTGGTTGATTGAATCAAAAGCACGCCGGAAAACTATGAACAATTCATAAACGGATGACTTTTTAGGAGTAGGTGTCGACTGAAGTACCTACAAATATATGTATGTTATCTATGCAACTTCTTATTGTCCTGAAGCCATTTTGAGATGGTGTTGCTGAAAGCTTTTCCTCTATAGTTGGTGGGATTCTGTGCGTAGTCGTTTTTGTGGAACATGGATTGTGACCAGGATTTTGGGGTTTTTCCATAGAAGGATTGCATGTATTTTGCGACTTCAACAGGCAAAGATTTATAAAATTCGCCACTGACCATATCTGCTGACCTGCAGCTTTGTTATTTTTACAATTTCTGATGGCAGCTTTAACTTCTGAGAGCGCTATACTATCTTTATCTAAAATATCGTCATAAGTTCCTAACAAGTTTAGCTTGATCACAGATCGCGGTGGATAAATTGATGCATAAAATTTGTCCCACTCGTGAACAGAAATAAGATTGCATAGCATTGTTTTTTTATTACAGTTTCTTAAGATACCCCAGAAGTCTTTTGTATTTTTCACATACGCAAATTTTTGTTGGATGTATTTTCATGTCATAAGATCTTTTTTTGTTATGTACAAGATTTTTACGAGTATATTCCCTTTTTGGCGCAATGTATTTAGTTTTATGTTCGTGACTAATGACTGAATGCTTTTTTTACAGTTTGAGTGCTCTGTTCTGTACTGTATTTTTTAGCATTCCAAGCTTTGGAGCTGTTATTTTTATTGCCTCTATTAAGTTTTGGTTTTGTATCACCATCAATTGAAATGCTACTCAAGTGACTAATCGAAGGGTCCCATATATGAAATAATACAAAAATACGAATAAATATGCGGTATAGGTACTATGACTATCGAAGGCATGGCATGGCATGGCATGGGATTAGATGATGTGTGCACTTTTCAATCTAGTATGTTTACAATACAGTGTTCCAATATTTTGATTTCGATCACTTAATATTGTACCATTAAGTCAAAATGCTGTCTGCTGCGGTTATTGTGAGTCTTTGTTTATTTGCTTTACTGGATCGTTTGACTCAGCAAGTGGCTTTGCTACTATTGAGATCCAATGACGCAAAAGCTATCTGATGCTTCAAAATAAAATTTTTTTTTATTTTTTATTTTTTTATTTGTTTTTATTTACGAGAATTTGTGTGCTTAGGCAGGAATGCGCAAGCGACACAAAATTGAGAAAATCAAGAAGAAAATGATGATGATGATGAAGAATGAGAACGAATGACAAGCAAAAGCGTTGCCACATCGAAAGCACATGTTCATATGTATCTACAAAATACTTTTGTCATATTTCATACATACAAATTAACAAAATTGTATACATATCTACACATATACAAATGTAGGTATGTATTTATAGTTATGTATATTTGTATTTATAATAATCACGCGCTCGTTCACCAAACGACACACATACATTATTGTACAATATATATAGTGTATACATTTATAAAAATATTGTATATAGATATGTATAATTGTATCTACAATTTGTTGTGTGTTTATGAAGTGGCATTTTAATACCCTTCAGACATATCGTATATACTCGTACAATACTATTGTATAAAGTTCAAATTTATTGCCTTTATATAAACATGCTATACTCATACTCATATAATGTAGTACCTATAATAATAATGATAAGTACTATGTAATTGTATTACAAACTGTACTTATAGTACTTGTAATAGGAGATACTATCAGTTAAAAAACTATATTCCATACACTCGTATATTATTTGGAAATGATCAGCTACAGCAGAGCATTGATTACATAACATACTTTATTAACTGTTAAACACATAGATTCAAAGACATATAGAAATCAATAAACAGATAAATAGGTAACATAGATAAGTGGACTGACTAGCAGATAGACAAACAGATTGGAGAGTATTGAATTGGTTAGAATAACATAGAATATGACAGAATAGGAAAGGATAGAATACTATGAAAGAAAAGGACAGGACAGGACAGGATACTATTGGATTAAATCGTATAGAATATGATAGGGTACTTTGGGAAAGAATAGAATAAATAGAATACAATAGTACACTTCTCTAAAGGAATCAATTTTGTCACCTCGTAGTGCAATACAATTGCTATCCAAGAATTACAACACAAACATTCCAGTTTTCCCATTTTACTCGTACAAACTATACCATATACACAATAGTAGGTACATGTTCTATGAAGGGTGTTCAAAAGTCAATAATTTTTTGTGTATTTTTTTTCTTTTTTCCGTCATTATAGTGATTTAATTGGCTTGTGCCCAAAATACAATATAATTTCATCTCTAACAAAGTTTTTTATTGTGCAGCAAAAATATATAAAAAACATTTTGGATCATTTTCGTAAACAACACAACTTAATGATTTAATGAGAAGATAGTAATAGTTTTTGATAGATCATGTTAACTATTGTAAGCAGAAAATTTAAAAAAAAAAAATCATTTCTCTTTGATCGAAGAACACAATTGGTATGGAAACGAATTCTATAATACAATATTCGTAGAATTGATGCCCAACTGATAATACTATATATTATATATGGGTGCTCAATCTGTACTGCTGGGAGCAACGATCACCCCACAGGAGGCTTTCGGTGCCTTATATACAAAAGTGCGATGAAGAAACTGAATGGTTCAATTGATTCAAAGCTGCCCAGAATTTTGTGCACCAAACCATTCGGGAATGAGATGCAAACATGATGAGGAAATTCAAAGTGGTCCCGCCTGGGTAGAAAAAAGAGCCAGTGTAGTCTGGGGGTGGTTTTAGTACGTAGGCACCACAAGAGACTGTTTGTCTGGTGAATCGTGCATTCTAGTAGGCCAGTCTACTGGGATCTTTGGACGATCTACACCACCTTGGCGAATCCAAAAAAAAAAAAAAAAAAAACCAGAAAGAAGATGTAATACTCTTCACGCTCCTCCGGATTCCATCCAACCTTCCTTTCTTAGCATCACTATATTCTTTCTGTTACAGTTTGTGTATCAACAAAGAACACGGTTTGAGTGTCAACAAAGAACACCGTTTGAGTATCAAATATGGGCACAGTTTGAGTGGCACTTTTATTGTACTTTTATTCTTTATAAGTTTGTAATTTAATTGGGGTTGTACCCATCCTGGTAACCCTAGGATCATGAAATTTATTTGGTTGATGAATATGGATCAAAAACTTATAGTTGATAAGTCAAAAAACAAAAAACTTTTTCTAATAAGAACATTAATTTAAATGAGGGCTTGTATGGGAGACAAATGTGCAGCATATGGTAAAAAGAATCCTATGTGCAAAATTTTAGCTCTCTAGCTCAAAAACTGAGGGACTAGTTTGCATACATACAGACGGACAGACGGATATGGCTAAGTCAACACGTCTCATCGAGCTGATTAAAAATATATAGGTATACTTTATGTGGTCTGCGATATCTCCTTCTGTGTGTTACAAACTTTATGACAAACTTATAATACTACTATTCATACCCGTGAAGAGAATAAAAAACATATATGGGTGAGTGAGTTGCCTAACAGAGAGAGAGGGAGGGACTCACTTTGTTTATCTAATACGCACCAGATCAGATCATCAACAAATAGAAAGCAAAATTATTATACAATATAGAACAGTAGATATAGAATAGTAAAATGTAACAATATCAGTAACTTAAGTAACTGTATAATACTCATAACTACAACAATAAACTGTGGGTTTTTTTAGAATATAATATACAATACAATAGTATAAAGTGTATTTTATTGTATAATAAACAATAGTAGTGATCACATTTCAAAACGACCCGTTAAGTAATTGTACTATAAATCATTAAAATAATTTTTTTTTTTTTTTTTTATTTAATTTATTATATATAGTAATATTGTTATAAATCTTGAGTTGATTCTATAATATTTTGTATTGAGTAATCTTTAGTAATTTATATTGTATTAGATAAATCATCTTACATAAGCAACCTCAAGAACTCACAATGATGAGGAAATAACAAAATGCTACATATACAAGTACATATCTCTAGTAACTAGTATCTTCTAGTATTTTCATATCATTCAATCATACTTATACGAATATTAAACTTTGTTTAGATAATGCGGATAACATTTTAATCAATGCCTCATATTACGAAAACGAAGAGTATTTTAATATGTACGTACATACATCCGATCTATAAGGCTTTATTCCACCAGACTTGTTCCTATATACACATACAGATATTAACAAGATGGGGTATTTACAACTATTGGATATGGTATCAAAAATCACTTTTACATTACATGTATGTAAATTGATTAGACGTTAAACTTATACCTAAAAGTATACTATACAAACATTAACCAAAATGAAAAACCAAAGGAAAAAATCAGTCAATTCGCACATTAAGGACTTCGTATTATCGTGCATTGAAGACAAAAACCAAAAAGTTTTTCTAATAAGAACATTGATTTGAATTTGGGTTTGTATGAGAAGTACCCTTCCTAGTTATTCTAGGATCTTGAAAACTACATGGTTGGTTAATATGGATTACACACTTATAGTGTCAAAATTTTAGTTCGATAAAACAAAGAACATAGTTTATAAGAACATTAATTTGAATTTGGGTTTGTATGGGAGGTACCATTCCTAAAAATCCTATGATCTTGAAATTGACATGTTTGGTGAATATAGGTTACACACTTATAGTGTCTAAATCAGTGATGCCATTTTAGCCTTTTTTCCGGACAGATATTTCCTTCGATCCAAAGGGCAACAATAAGGCTACTGCTACTACAATAATTACCGCAGATGAAGAGGATTATGACCTGATAGATGAGGCAATAAAACTCATCTAATTTATAAAAATAAATTTATAAGATAAAAATTACAAAATAATCTGTCCTGTTTTTGTGATAGGTAGATGGCATCACTGGCATAGGTCTAAATAATCAGTTCGATAAGACTGAAAGCAAAAAAGTTTTTCACGTAATATAAATTTACGTTTGTATGGGGACCCCTCTTTTATTTTGAATTTATTTTATTTTTATTAATTGTCGTTATACATGCCATTGAATTTTATACTGTGGGAAAATTTTAACTGTATACCGATTACGGTTCTTGAGATACAACTCATAGACTGATGGACGGACAGCGTAGGCTTAGTAACAAAGTCCCGTTGCTACCCTTTGATACATCAATAACTAAAATAAAGACAAAGCAATTTCCTCTATTCGAGGAAGAAAAATTGTTGGTGGCTCACAAGGTGATTCACATCTGGATCATCCGGTAACTTATTTCTCCTGTTCCTGCACTACTCTCTTCTAGCCTCATTGTTTTATTCTATGCACATCATCAGGCAATATTTTGAATGAATTGATTATAAATTTCCACATTTTAACTTTGCTTTCATCAACACCAAGTCGCAAAGTTTATTTACATATGTAGGTATCTATCTAATCTACCCTCGCATTTCAAGATGTTTATGGTACACAATTATCATCTAATTGACTCGTGTATATTTTAATTGAAAAGAGGCAATTTTTTCGACAGCATTAATAAAATTGAATTGTTGAAATGTTTGTATTGCATACTTGTTGTCTCAGTCATAGTCACAGTTCCATCAGATCAGATGTGTTCTATATATACTGTATATTAACTGACTTGTAGCGGCTCTAAGCTCCAATTTTAAAACATATGTATGTATTGTATGTACTATAGTATACTTACTACAAACATATTGTATAATACGGAACAATGATAAAGTCATTGACTTTATCATTTTGAATCATTATCGACTAAGACTTGTGCATGTCTTCAATTAATCAATTAAACATAATACTCGTATACGAGTATGTACGATGTATGTATGACTATGTATAATTGGGAAGAAATCAAGCTCCCACCAAGCATACAATTCGAAAATTGGTGGATAAAAACTGGGATGCTGGTTAATGGGAAACATACGCCAATAATCGTCCGATGCGTACAGGTGAAGCAATCGCTGCTGTGTCAGATTTCGGAATGTCGTGCGGAAGCTTGTTTCGTGACTGTCATTGGTGAACGCTATCCAGACATGATAACTGACTTTTTGTGGAAGAAATTGGAAGATATCGATCTCGATGAATTATGATTTCAACAAAACGGCGCAACTTGTCATATCTTCTGTACACAAAATTCAACAACCCTGTAACTAGCCGTTTGTAATATGCCCATTAGCTCACAGCCGCAATTTGACGCATTATTACATTACGAGTATTTGCATTTCACACAACTACAGTTTTTTGATAAGAAACTCCAGAGATTCTACACTGTTGGAATAATAATGTTAGCCGAGAAATGACAGAAGATGCTCGACCAAAATGGACTATACACAATTTTATAAAATTTAATGTTAATACAAAAAAAAAAAGAGATATGATTTTGTATTAAAAAAGCCGCGTATTTTTTCATCAACCAATACTAGGTTATAATAGATTTTAAGTTACATAGCTGCTGCCATTTTCACAAATGTGGCACACCGGCTTGCTCTATAAACTACAGATGCAGCTGCCAACACTTGTTGTACTTGTTCTTGAAATCTTGTCTGGAAAATAGGAAATATTATGTTCGATGCGGCGATGTTGTATCCTCAATTACACATATCAGGACAATTCTAGTGAGCTAGGCCCCGTTTTGTACACAATGTTCACCACAGATCCCCATGCCCATCATTGGACATCAGTCCCTCACTACAGTCACCTACTCAGACGATACTGCATTTATAGCATTTTCCAAGACTTTCGCCGGAGCTTCTAGAGTGCCACAAAAACAGCTTGACTCTGTTGGAGTATGATGGACATTGTAGTCAACCCTGAAAAAATAGTCACACGCTCCATTGGCTAAAAGAAGAGGAAACTGCCCTCCGATTAAGTTAAATGATGTTACAATTCCTTGTGCAGAGGTAGTTAAATACCTTGGACTTAACCTTGATAGACGACTAACATGGCGACATCATATCATGTGCAAAAAACAACCATCTAAATGCGAAACTTCGGCAAATGTACTGTCGCCACTCAAAACTCAAAATAAAAGTGCTTCTATACAAGGCCATACTAAAATCGATTTGGACCTACTGTATTCAATTGTGGGGCACGAATAGTGACTCAAACATGAAAACCATTCAGAGTTTTGAGAAAAGCAACTGGGTCCTCATCTGTTAACTAGTAAACAGGAAATTCATAAAGGAGGAAATCAATTGATCATCCAAACAACCTGGCAAAAAACCTACTCGACAGCGGTGCAACTAAAAGAAGACTTAAGCGGTATTACCCGCTAGACCTTCCATTCAGACACTCAGGCTAATAAACTGAATTTATTGTAACTCTTCCAATTTTTTTCCCCCCATTAAAATGTTTTCAACCATGATGTAAATGTATTGTATATATGTGCAATTTCTGATCAGCTCATATGTGAAATGAAGCATACTAGCTGGAATACCCCAGGATAGTGTGCTGGCACCCATTCTCTACACGCTCTTTACCTACCTATTTCAAGTGATGAAAGAATTTTGGTGCAACATATGCAGATGATAGCCCTTTTTGTTGGTTACTGATTGCGATCTAGGGACAGACTCAACCATTTTGTAAAACAAACACAGAGAAATCAATTCATGTTACTTTCACCATGAATCGCAAGAGCTGCACTTCTATACACACAATAGCGAAATACCTTGGATTAACTCTCGATAGAAGACTAACATGGCAGGAAACAGCCCGACTAAAACGACCTAAAACTTTTAAAAATGATCTGTCTCTTAAGATCAAGCTCTCAGCTAAGCCTAAAAAACAAGCTGTTGTTATATAAATTCATACTTAAACCGGTATGGACTTATGGAATACAGCTTTGGGGCACTGCCTCCAACTGAAGCATTGAGATTCTTCAAAGGTTTAAGTCAAAAGTACTGCGTAGATTTGTTGGAGCACCCTTGTACGTGAGAAACTCAGTTCTACACAGAGATCTACAGACATCGCAAGAATTAGTAAGAAAAATATCTCTAAGCTGGAAAGTTATGAAAACCGCCTTGCAGTCAACCTGCTTGACAACAGCCAGCACACCCGAAGATTCAATCGGCTGCACCCTCTGGATTTGCCGTTCAAAGTTTATCACATAAAAGTACAATAATACAAACGTAACCAAATTCGCTGACTACCGTTTACGATAGATTGCAAATAAAATAAATATTGAAAAAAAAGATAAACGGTTTTCGTCTTCTTTTCTTTGTGCAAATAAATATCAGTTGGTTTCTTATACTATTGTACTCTACATATCATAAGGAACTTTTGAAACCATATTTTTTTTTTATTATTATTATTATTGTCCCATAAAGATATTGTTGAATGAGAATGAGAAACAGTTTCGTTTATTTATTTTATTAAGCTCTTATTTAATTGCTGACATATGATTTTAAAAATCAGAAAAACCATGTGTTCTTCCAATAGGGAGAAACAAACTCATTCTCATATTGCAGTAAGAAAAACAAAGAAAAACACATGAAGTCTTTAGTCTGGAGTCTAAAGTCCAGTAAATAAATCTAATGACACATCTGAAATATAATTTTTCACACAATATGCACATACTTATATGTACCTACATATATGGGCATGTAGAAGATAATTATACCTATTTGGTACATACATATATGGTATTGCAGTAGTACGTGTATATGGCCATGCAGCAGTGACAATAACAGAAATATTCATTGTGATTGGATTCGATTCGATTAGGTAGACATGATTCATCAAGACATCATCTTTCTTTTGTGAATATGTAATTGGAATTACAATGTTAAATATTGTCTTGGACATCAGGACATCATATCATCATCATGTAAAAGATGTGAAATACTGGTTTTATTTAAACCTACTAGCCATATATGTATATCTCTACAGCACTGATATCCCCTGGGAACAAAGCATAAGATACCTTAGAGTTGTCCTAGATCCTAAAACCATTTTTAATTACCACATTGCTTATATCATTAATAAAGTAAACGTCTCCATTTTGAACTTTGTACCCCTTCATAAACAGAAAGTCTCGCTTGAATATTAAGAACAAAATGTACC